>BMAV01023917.1:0-36763 GCA_019973955.1 Trichonephila inaurata madagascariensis | reverse complement strand
GAAAAGGGTGTTCATTCCGAAAACATGGGGAAAAAAATTTTTCCTGCAAATGCAAGTTTAAGCAGAAGTGGAAACAAATTGTAGTTCAACATTTTCCAATCCACGAATACAAGAAACTGTTTGAATTAATCTCCAACTATGCGCCAAAGAAGCCCAAAACTACAAATGTGCCATGAGGATTATTTTGAAAGACGATTTTCCCCGTCAGCCCCCAATTTTGGGAGGTGCTGGGGGATAAATTTTTGGACAAAAAGGGAAAATAACCCAAATTTTAAACAAATTTTTAAAGTTTTTTACAGCTTTGGTTTTTACAAGAAGATAAATAAAAGATAGTTCGAACGGAAAGGGGGGATTCCTTTTACACCGAACACGAACGAAGAATCGACCCCCTTTTTAGCGACTTTCCCTTTTGCGGAAAACCAGCCCCCTTCTTTGGCCCTAGCTGTTTGGCGCTCCCGTCTCAAAAGGTAAATACGTTCGTTCGAACTATTTTTTTATTTATCTTCTTGTAAATAATTCAAAGCTGTAAATACCGCCTTTCAATAAATTAATTGTTCTTTAAACCTTTTATTTTTTCCGCCCAAAAAATTTCATCTTACCTGACACCGTCCCACATATATATGCAAAAGTATAGGTGCACGTTATACGGGGGGTTTTACGGTATTTGTTTTTGAGCCATGTTTCAACTAGTCTTTCGGTCTCATTATCTCTGTAGAACAGTGCTTCTCAAACTTTCAGTATTCGCGACCTAATGTTCAGTCATATTTTTAATCGCGTCCCCCTTATACAATTATGTATTGAAAGCAATAATAATGTACTTTGACTCTAAAGCTGCAATACGGCTTTAATAATAAACTGTACAAGTTATCAAGATAAGCATTAAATTTCATACATAATTTTATGGCATGCCCATAGGGCCACTGGTAATTATTAAACTTGTTCTTAACTTATAGTACTATTAAACTAATTATTAAGCACATTGTGTAATAATGGTACATTTTTAAGTGTATTATATCAGTGTAAATACGTGTATTTTATTTTTTACTACGTCAGAAATTGTATTTTGTTACGCTTATTTTCAGTAAATTAATAATTTTTTAAAAATAATTTTTGATTTTAGACTTTTCGTTTTTCCCCTCCTTGAAAGGGTTATCACGCCCTAGGGCCGGAATTTGAGAAACACTGCTGTAGAAGTTCTAACATTTCCCACGTGTTTTAAGTAAAAGGAATAAATGAAAGAGTCACTCGTTGCTAAGTTTGATTCTACGAAGAATATCATCAGAGGTGGAAAGTGATACACATTCTCTGAGTTCGTTTATAACATTGATCCTACCTCCCGAAGGGTAACATGAATTCGTAATACTTTGTTGATTCATAATGAAATGGGAACTAATATACGCTTGCTGCTCACCATTTCAGAAAACATATGATGGTTCATATTTGACAATGAATTCCATAATACGTTAATTTGAGAACCAATTATTTAAGGAACTACCAAAGGAATTTACAAAACACTTGACATAAAAATAAAAAAAAAAATTGATCGGATAAAATGTGTAGGGACATGCACAGATTGGGATTTGGACTGCATAAAGTTTATGTTATAGACTAAATTTTTTTTGTTTATTAATGAATTCCCTGGTATCACCCTGCTGAAAAACGGCAAAAAGTTCTCGCGCAGGGTATCTCATACCCAAAGTTAGCATTCTGTTTTTTTTCCCAAAATTTTAAAAAACGGGTTTAAAAAGGAAAAAAAAAAGGAAATGAAAATATATTTATTACGTTTTTTACACTCAAATTTAGTTTTTCTGTTCTTTTTATCAAAGCATTCAGTACATTGTCCATACATTCCTTTAATCTCGACGTGAGTGGATGTAATGTTTTCACTGGATCTTATTTTTTTAAATCTGTATCTTTTTAAAACTAAACATAAAGGAGTAAAATTTTCTATTCTTTAAATTCAAACAATTTTGAAATTTCTTTTTTATTTTATCTTATTGTTCCAGTAAAAAAAAGCTTTCATCTGAAAGTGGATAAGATGTGTATCAGTTGTCTCCTTAAAAATTACGTTCTACATATAAAACATTTATTTTCAACAGTGTTTCCCTCTTTCAAATCTGGATCAATTTTAGTGGTGGAATCATACCTGCTATTATACTATTCATCATTTGATTCTTCCTCATCATAACCACGAAGAGAATTTTTCATTCGAAAATACTGTTGTACTATATATATCTCTCTCTATTAAATACTGTATCTATTAAATTACAAAAAAATATCACATTTCTTCATAATAACTACAATAATACGCCATAAAAATAAGAAAGATTTAAAACATGCTCATGCATTCTGAATTGTAACGACGATTCATGCGCAGGGTATTACATACCAGAAGATGTGGTATCCAAAAATATATATTTTGAATTCGTCTAAAAGTTAAGGCCCCTAAAAAGGAAAAGGCCCTTAAAGTAAACTACCCCGAGAAACTATTCTTTCCCCCAAAAAATGTTTAGAAGGAGCACTGAAAAGTTTGGGTTGGGTATGATGTACCCGCGCTAAATTGGGGGAATTTAAAAGGTTCCTGTAAAATTTTCACAAGAAAGTATTATTATCCAAATCCATCAGAGGTTTTAAAAGTGTGTTGGGCAATGCTTTTAAATACTGAACAAATTAAGATCAAGTACATTACATAAGGAACAATAATAAAACACTCCTACTTACAAAATACGTTGGCTATCACGATTCGTAGAATAAAGTGAAGAAATCTCCAGGTTTTAGGACAAATGAAAACGAAGTGGAAGAATCATTGCACTATGAGTAATATGTAAATTTTTGCTTTTATCAAAAATATTCATCGTAATTTGAGATGAATTATTTTTACTAGGTATGGAAGGTAAAGATATATTTACAGTGTAGGACAATTTGAAGATTCGTCAAACAACTGATTTCATTGAAAAATAACATTGAAGAAAGTAAACAAAAGATTTTTCAAATGTTTCAAAATTTTATAATTGAATACGAACATTTCAGATAGAGCTTAACGTGGCCTCAAAACATTTGAATACTTTGAAAGGAAACTTTAATTATAACTTTACTAAAGGAAGCAAAACTGCTACGAGAAACACTGGATTGCTTATCACTTTTACGGAAACTTCAGTACTAGAACATCGTAGAAGGCCGATTAAGAATTATCGGCCTATCTGAAAATATCTTACTTAAACTGAACTTTAATCACATTAAACAGACACAATTCAGTTTATCTGTCCAAAAAACTTAATTTTTCTTTTTTGTGCTAAAACTTTGAAGAGGCTTTCTCCATTTTACATCTTCCATATCTTAGAGAATTTGAAAGGGTTAAATTTTGATGAGTTTAAAATTCAAAGGAAAAGAATCTTTAAAAAAAAAAATAAGTATTATAAAAATAAAGCTCTCTGGAATTGTTATACTTCTTACATCTGGGGGAAAAACTTGAATGGTCTGAATTATATTGCTATCATAAACGGTAATCTATTTACGATTTTGTTATCCCGTATCATAGATGTTGCATTCTATACTTCGTTTACATTATACGAGACTATATAGGTAACTAATTTCATTTAAATGTATCTACAATTCTATAAATAATCAAAATCTGAAATTCTTAAAATTAAAAACCTGCCTTATATATACAGCAAAAACAAGAGAGACATAATCATTCAGAGAAGCAAGAGTGTATTTATTGGTTAATCCAAAACGATAAAATACTCGTACAATAACCATTGGACTTGTGCCCACAGCCCATGGTGTGCCTTATGAGTGTATAACAGTTATGTCAGAAGAATTAAACTAGGAGTCTCTCGGACTGGGTTAGAATTGCTTTATGTTCAGAGATAACCTTTTGTATTAAAAACCAGTGATCAGCGAAAATATGTCTGGAAATCTTGAGTTTCGGGAGACGACAATCATTTGAATGTCTCTCGTAACACACTCTGCCATTTTAAAATGGGTTAATAGTTGTGATACGTAATCCCTTGTAACCTTACATCATTGTTGTACGTCGCAGAGATTTTACACACTGTAGTGTATTTCCTCCTTAGCTTGACAACTGTGCAAAAATTTCAATATGATATTGAGTGACGTATAAACTCCATATCTTTCCACTACATGTTTCCACACTTCTTCAACATCTCCATACATACCGATGTCGTGTAATCATATTGCATTGTCTAGATACTTTCGGGCTCTAATGGAAAAGAGATAATGCACTGTTTATCTGCTAAACAGCGATAATTTCCGTTGACAGAAGATAAAGGAGAAAGAGAAATTTTAGTACCATCAATTGTGAAAAACTACATGGTGATTTTTTTAAAACAAGTTCATCATTTATGATGGAATTGAATATTCTTTCTGTGCTATTTCCATCAGCCGGCAATCCTGTTAACGTTCTATTTAAATATTTTATTTCCATGTTAACAGTTACAGAAAATTTGATTTACATACATGCATGCAAAGCATGTCTTAAAAATGTTAAGTAAAAGTAACCATAGCCAATTTTTATTTAAAACTATTTTATTTCATAAAAGTAAATGTGGTAAAAGTAATAGGTTTGGGAGATTTTTATTATAATTTATAACTTAGTATAATAACTATTTATTATTTAAGTTATTTTTAGCACTGGGAGTCATCAAAATTAAACGTTATTATATTATTTTAGAACCTCTATTAACTTGTTTAAGGTGAAGTTGCAAATTAAAAACAAAAGTTTTAGAATTCCTATATTCATAAAAAATGAAAGAAAAGAAAAAGAAAATTTAAAGAATAAAATTTCATATGATAAATTGAACACACTGTATGTGTGTATTTATTTGGGATTATTTTACATAACACAACTAAATTTCACGAAGAAAACTTTTTCCAAAAGAATCAATTTAACTGGACAAATTTCCTTTTGTGATTTAATTAAGAACGTATAAAATAATTTAGTCACAATATTATCTTTAGTTGGCTTAGTTGAGAACACGTAAGTGCATTTGCATTTCTGCGGACAAGTAGTTCAAATCAGTGGTTCGATAAATCACCTGCGGAATTCAGTAGATTATGCTTTGGACATTAGATGGCAGCACATTACAAACTAGCGATGACATTTTCCATCATTCATCATTCTTTCTTGAAAAAAACGTCACGAATCACGCCGGATCAGATTTTCTTGCACCGTTTCTTGATGTCTATCCATAAAAGTATTTTCTTGGATTCAATTGAGAGTAAAACAACAAATTTTTTTCTTTTTTTAAAGTAATTTATTTTTACCTGTTTTATTGGATTATCTTTCAAGATCACATTTGAATATACAGTGAAAATCGTTTAACATGAAACTGAGGGGAGTGAAATGTTTTTTTCGTCTTAAAGGTTATTGCAATAAATAAATAAAACATACATTTGGCAAAATTGGTGTATTATGGGTATGTATATATATATATATAAAATATATATACTTTTATATATATATTTAGGATATCCCATTTGAAAAAGGTAAATCATACCCCTTTACAAAGTAGGCGTTCTAATCAAAACAGTATTCCCATCAACCCCATCTGGCCCCTTTTAAAAACGCCGACATAAACCTTTTTTCGTGAAGCCCCCAACCCCCGTCAGGAAACGTCGTATTTCGCGCATCAGGTCGTTCACCCGCGCCAGGCGTAAGTCTTAATAGCACCAAAAGGTTCTTTTTAAATCTCAATTCCCTTTTTAATATCCGCTGGGTTAAAAAAAGTGTTTTGACAAAATGTCGAATTTTTTTATGATTGTAAAACAAAGCCCCAACCTTTAAGATTCCAAAACAGTCTTTTTTTTAATTTTACGAAAATTAGAACTCTAGATATAAATTTTAATAAGTCATAGTAGTTGAAAACGAAACCGGAAGTAATGTCATCTGTACCGGAAGTGACAATATGCAGTTTTAAATTAGTTTTTCCCCTAAAATGGAATTTAAAAAACCAAAAATTTTAAATATCTTTTTTACTAACCCACAGTTTGTAATAATTATTTCAAACAATTTTTTTGAAACGATTGGAAACGATTTTAAGTTTATCACTATTCCGTGTTTGTTTACATTCGACGTTAGATTTACCACCCATCTAATCCTTTTTTTTTCTATAGTTTGCTTTTTTTTTTAGAATTTAAATTATTTTTTTAAATCTTAAATTTATTTTACCTAAATCATGGGTAAATGTCGTTCATATCGTCCCGTAAAAGAAAGTTTCTGGAAACCAAAATGCATGCACTGAAACTGCTTCATGAAAGAAATTATGACCGCCAGTTCACTAAAGCTGCAGCCATGAATCGGTAAATAATGATGAAAGTAATATTTCGAACATTTAACTGGCAGGGTTGATTGTCTGGAAATTTTTAATTGGTTTTTTGCTTTTTTGTGTTGCCCAACAAAAAAATGTACAGAAGGGAACTATCTGGTAGAAGATTCAAAGGGTTTGGTTTCTTCAAATTTCTTTTCACTCAAAAAAATTTCAGTTTCATATCGGCATTTTGTACTTCTAAAAAATTAGACAAAAAGAATGAACTCAATACTGTTTTTTTTTATGGGTTAAAATTGATAGGTAGAGGGGTTTTTGCAGGAAGAAAACTTTGTGCTGTTTTGAATCTACCTCCCTTTTTCTCAAAACTTCACCGCCGACAAAAAAAAAATCCTCAGTGCTGCTACTCCATTGGGGAAAAAAAAATGAATGATGCAGCAAAAAGGTATTAGGCAATTAAAAAATCTATCATGATACGTAAATTGTGGTGTTTCGGTGGATGGTACCTGGCAGCGTCGGGGTTTTTGTTCTCTAAATGGTTTAGTGCAATATCTGTTGATACGGGGAAAATTGTTGACTGAAATTTTTATTTTCAGTTTTGTAGAAAATGCAATTCAAAGACAGCAACAAAATGGAAATTGCGGTGTAATCATCATAAAGGATCCATCCTTATGGAACCGGGGGGGGGCTTATCGAATTTTCAAAGGGGTCGGAATATCATAGAATTTGATACACTGACTATTATGGGGATGGAATTTCCCAAAAGTTTTTGATGCCGGGGAAGGACATTTACGGGAAAGATTCTGTTACGAAGCTAGAATGTATGGGGATATTAAAAAAGAGTTGGAACAAAAATTGAAAAGCAGAAATAAAGGACCGGGGAAAGGTAAATTACTGAGGGTTTTTAATTAATGTACGTTATAGGGGTGTATTCGAAGCAATTTTGGGGAAACGGACAAAATGATTCTTTTTTTTTTGCCCTTCCATTGTTGCTCATCACATTTTCATGATAATGTTTAGAAAACTGTGATATCTCAAAACAATTATAAAAAATTAAATAAATTTAACACTTTATTTATAAGCCCTTGAGAGTGTACAAACCCAGGTTTTTTAAGAACTTACATTTAATCATATTTTATAGTTTTTTTTAGCTTGTAAATAATTTTGACAAAAATCATTAACGTGAAGTTCAATCTTTTTTAAATATTTTTTTTTGAAAATTTTTTTTAACCTCGGTTTGTGACACTTTGGTGGATCAATACATATATCAATGAAATTTAAAAAATTACATTATGTCAATATTTTTTTTTTATTTTTTTTTCCTAAATTAAAATTTTTTAAAAATTTTTAAAAAGTTTTTAAAAAACAGGGTGATGCATGGTATTTATTTGAAATTATAACTCTTAAGCCATTTATGTTCTTTAAAACAATAAAAATTTTCTGAAAATTAATTTTGAAAAAAATTTGGGCTTGAACCTGTCGGGGGCCCTTTAAAAAAAAAAATTTATCTACTTTCCCATTTTTAAATATATATTCCCCATGTAAATACTCCCCTATAATTCATATTAAGTTATTTAGTTTTAAACCAGTTTCTTTATTAAACTATGTTATTTATTTTATTTAAAACTAACTAATACACCCTAAGAACCCCCAGACACCCACCCAATAAAAACCCGCTATTTGAAGAATTGACCTTTTGAAGATTTCGTTGGGAAACCCCTAAATTAATATTAATTTTAAGGACAATTAAATTGATTAAAAATTAAATTCCTATCTAGCACTTAACTTTTTTTTTTTTTTATTCCCCTTTTAAGATCAAACAAACCATCCAATTTTTTTTTGGGAAAATATGGCCTGAATAAACATGTCTAATTACAGATCGTTGTATTTAATAGCCCTAAATGTCAGCATTAAGGTATACGACTACGTTCTCGAAACCTTGATTTTAAAAAAGGGCACAAATGGATAATTTTCATGATATTTAGTGTCACTTAGATTAGAATACAAGTATAAAATTGTTTTAAGGACATTTTGACAAAAATATTTATTTAAATACAATATTTTGGCAAAAAATTAACTTAGAATAAATTTTTTTCCATATGTTCTCCTTTTGTGAAAAATATTTCTATTTGTTGTGTGTTCTATTTGTTAAATGTTTCTATATTTTGCCTGTATATAGCGTAGACCTTTGTAGAGAGCCTCAACTAGAATTTTTGAAATATATAAATTAGAAGTGGGTTTATCCATATTTTACGACAACAGAGGGGAGCAATTTTAAGAAAAAAACACCAATAATAATTTAAATTGGTGATAACTCTGAAAATAATGTGCATTTTTCAAAAATTCTAGTTGAGCCTCTGTACAGATGTCTGAGCTATATACAGGCAAAATATTATTATAATAGAAGCATTTTTCACAAAAGGAGAACATTTGGAAAAAAAATTATTCTAAGTTAATTTTTTGCCAAAATATTGTATTTAAAGATTTTTTTTGTCAAAATGTCCTTAAAACAAATTTATGCATGTATTCTAATCTAAGTGACACTAAATATCATAACAATTATCCTTTTATGCGCTTTTTTAAATCACGGTTCCAAACGTAGTCGGATACCTTAACTTTCAAGTACCCTCATGAAATCCGCGATACTTACCGCATCTGTGTTTTAAGTGTTAACCCACTTAATATTTTCCCGGTTGCGTGCTTTTTTGCCCTCTGCTCTTAGCTGCAGATGAAATCTAGAAATGATTGTGAATAAAGAGTGTTCCTTTTTAAAAACTAAGTCTTATTCTGACTCAAAACATGCCATATATATATATATATTGGCGTATCGCGCTTCCACACCACGGGTCCGAGTTATATTCCGGGGTTGGGCAAGGTTGACTCAGCCTTTCATTGCTACTGCAGTTTTTCGATAAATGAGTACCAAGCCTATTTGGAGACTTAAACACTGGGGGTTTAACTTCATACAGACCACCAGATCGGGACATTTGCTCATGCACCTCAGTGCCGAATGGTCGCGTATACCTGGTGGGCCAGTAGGCTCTGCCCCTCATGGGATGTTGCGCCACTGTGTTTAATTATATATATATATATATGTGGGGGTTGTGTGTGTGTAATAAGTACCAATAATTTAATATTTATAAGCTTTTATCTATGGTCTATTCCATTAGGATCCGCGTTTAATTAATAACCTGGACAACTGCCTAACGAGAGTATCTTGAACTTTATCCATCCACCCCAAAATCATGTGTTTTTCCCTTGGGGATAAATATCGAGATTTCTTGAATTCGCTATCTCGTCTGTCTTTGTCCTTAACCATGTAGTCGATAGCATTGCGTAATGTCGTAGTTTCTTTGTTCTGTGTAGTGTCGTCCATGCTTTATGTCTTTTAAAATGCCTATTTTTTTCAAAATGTGCAATAAACTGGATTTACTAATTGCAAGCCTCGTCAATAGCATTAAGTACGCAACATCAACCAGTGAGTGAAAATGTATATAATATACAATAATCACTCACCACCGGCCACGCGCAGTCCTTTCGTTACAGTACCAGCCACTCGGCACGAAATTATAGTTGTCATTACTACTCTCCAGAAATGCTGTAGAAATATTTCAAGAGTCGGTGGGATAAAATAACCTAAGGTGCGCGGGAAAGAAAAAGTTATAAAACCCAAAATTATTACAGCCAAAATGAAGAAAAGAGAAAAATAGTCTGTGGATGTGTTCATTCATCGTAAGATGTGCAAAAATGTTTGGAACGGGAAGATTCCCTTTTTCTGCTTCGTCGAAAAGCTTCGTTTGGTACGTCAATATGTAAAAGAAATAAAAAATAATTATTTTCAAATTATTTACTAAGTACTCGAGATTGTGAAAGAAGAAACAGTTTTTATCATCCAATGAGTGTTGTTAAAATCTATCAAATGCGCAAGATGTGTTTTGGCTAATTTGAAAGTGTGTCGGAAAAGTGCAACACAAGCGATTTTTCATCACTGGTAAGTCTCGTTTTTTTCTGTCTCGTTTTAATTATTTGCTGTTAGCTCTAAATAGGTTGTATATTCTCATTACTGGTTTTTAATAATTGATTTTAAAATGTTTAAGAAATATTTTATTATTAATATGCCTGATGATAATTTGTAAATAAATCTAAAGTTTAAAATGCTATTTCTCATAATCCAATTTGATTCAAAAAATGACATTGATATAAATTTATGGTTTAAACATTTTTAAGAAAGTTTTGTTTTAGAGTTTTCCATATCCATGAAATGGTTTGGAATGGGGTAGTGGTACCAATATAGTTTTTTATATATAAAGCCTGGTACAATCTCAGCAATTCCTTTTATAAAAGCCTGGTTTTACCTTAGCAATTTTTATTATATGTGTCTAGTTCTACCCCAGTGTTTCTTTTAATATTATATGGGTCTTACCCCATCTTTTACTTTATTATTATTATTATTTGGTCCATTTCGCCATTGTACTATTCATTAGGGTTTATTTTAATTTTTTCGATAAAAGTGTAATAAATTATTCCCATTTTTCGATTATATTTAAATTTATTGATTGGGCAGTCAAACTTGAGAATCCACCAACCATTGTATATGTGTTCCTGTTATAATGTTACCATTTTAAAAATGTTTCCATAGATCCCGGATTTATATTTTTTGGTTAAATTTACTCAATGCTATATTTTGTGTTCAAATGAAAATGTATAGTTCATAATTAATATTTCTGAAATTTGATTTTGATTTTGAATATGAGAATTGATGTTTTTACAGTGTTTTCAAGTGTTTTACTAAATTAATACCAATGTTTTGATATTTCTTATTTTGATAATTTTATGTTGATACTCTCTCTCTCTCTATTTGATACATTTAATGTGGTTTTAAGAATTTTCAATTGTGATAAGATTTACTTTATTGAAATTACACAATTGATTTGTAAGGAAAATGAACAATTTTAAATGTGTATAATATGATAATGGTTTGAGAGCACTTAGACTGTGAAAATATTAGTAAATAAATAAAAGAAAATAAGCAAATGTTAACATTTGGAAGAAATAATAAATAAGGTAAATAAGGTTTTGTAGGGAGTGCATAGTGAATGCCTCAAGGGAATACACCTTTGAATGTCAAAATACAATGACCTGCTAATTTGTACCTTTTCTCAGATTAAAGCATAATATGAATATAAATAAGTCATAAATAGTTTTAAAAAATTCTTTTTTTGGTTGACTTGAAATTTCCAGTATTGGGAAATTTTATTTTTGGAGTTATTGTGCAGTTTATACACGATAAGAAGTAAAACTTGTCTTAAAAATTGTACAAGGCGTGGGTCAATCTCTTTAAGGGCAGTAAAAAGGGTTTAAAATCTGTTTTTTTGACAATTTGAGATTTTTATTTTTAAAATTGTACAGTTTTTAAAACCTTTTTCTAAAAAAAAACCTTACTTCAACCTCTAGGGTAATTGGGAAGCCCAAAAAACCTTTTTTTTAAAATAATCGTTGAAACTGGGCCACGTCCTTTTTGACAAGTAAAAAGGGTAAAAAAATTTTTTTGTTTTGTTTAAAAAATTGGGGCGTCTGGTATAAATCAAAACATTTAACTTTTTGAAAATTAACCCTTTTTTTTTATTTCCTAACCCATTAGAAGCCTTACTGTTTTTTTAAAGGTCAAATAAATGTTTGTTTACATTCGCCAGTATTCATTAACGACATTGTTTAAAAACTTTCAAAAAAATTTTGTTTTTTAAAATATCGAGTTTAAACCATTCCTAGAGCATCAACTAAAGTTTTTAAAGAAACGAAGGGGGTTTTTAATAAAGGAAGATGAAAAAAAATTAATGATGGTTGTGTAGAAGGTTTTTTACTGTTCCAAAAACTGTGCTGAGGGAAAAAGAATTTTTTGATGGTGAAAAAGCTTTGTACTAATGAAACTGAACTATTTGGAAGGGAAAAAATTTCCCAAAAATATGGATATTTCATTTTCCCGGATGAAGCTTTTCTGGTTTCAGAAACGTTATTGTGGACATTAATTTTTTTAGCTTGTGTGTTTTTAAGCTGGGGGAAATTTTTAAAAAGTGTAAAAAAACAGGCCCTCGGGATTGCACCTCAATAAAAGAAACTGTGGTGAAACCCGGAAGTTTCATAAAATGTCCTTTTTTGCAAATATAATTACATTTTTTAAAAATTTGAAATTTGATAGTTCCAAGAACTATGAACTCAATCCCGGATTGGGGTATGCTATGCGATGTATAGGAAAAGGGCCCTTTTGAGTCTGCTAGGATGTTTTGCGGTATCATGAATCTTCCCCACCACCCACAAAATTCTCAAGTACAAAAAAAATTTTACTGCATGCAAAAAAGAGAAACCTGTGAAGACAGTATGGGAAGCTGTTCGTGAAGCAGTTGATGAAAAGGAGGGGAAAAAGGACATTGTTGTTGCTTTTTTGATGGTACGGGCAAAAGCGGGGGTTTTTCTTCGAAGAATGGCGTGGTGACGCCCAAAAGTGTTGATACCGGAAAAGAATTATTGACGTTGAAGTTTTTTCAAAACATTGTATTTGCCCGAAAAAACCCAAGTACCTTCAAAAATTGTAAAAAAATTTTTGAAGGCTATCCCCAAAAGATGGAAGTAGCGGGAGCTCTATTCTTTTTTCAGCTTTCCCCCGTCTCTCAATGTTCGCTATAAAAACTATTTGGAGAGGGGGACTCAAAAGGTTTTTAACTTCT
Source organism: Trichonephila inaurata madagascariensis (assembly GCA_019973955.1). Lineage (NCBI taxonomy): Eukaryota > Metazoa > Arthropoda > Arachnida > Araneae > Nephilidae > Trichonephila > Trichonephila inaurata. The sequence continues at coordinate 23,754 of BMAV01023917.1, read as the reverse complement.
ATTGTCGAGAACACAATTTTATATGGTGACCATTGCCTGTCGAGAAGTTAGAATGCATAGGTCATGTTATAAAAAAGAATGGGGACACGTTTTTGACGCTTGAAGACTAAGGAGGCCAAAAATTTTTTCGGAAAATCTTTATTTGGAAAAAAAATTGACAGAGGAGAAATCGACCGTCTGCAAAAACATATTATGGTTAGCCATCCCAAAAATTTTTTAGCGTGAAGGACATGCAACCCAAACCATATAAAAAATTTTTTTTTCACAAACTATCGACCGATGAAAAAACCCCAACATGGATTTTTTTCCCCCTGATACAGATACATGGTTCCCAAAATTTAAAAAAGGGAGAATTGGGGGGGAGACTTATCATCACAAAAAAAAGGGTTTTCCTTTTTGATGTTAATGGAGGGCCCTTGGGCCTGTTTTTGGGGTTTTGCTAATCCAGAATTTAAAAAAAGTGTTTACATGGAGGTACCAAAATCCCAACGAAAGTGTAAATAATGTAATATGGTCTCGTGTACCGAAGAAAAAATTTTGAAAATAGAAGTTCTAAAATTGGGGACATATGATGCAGTTTCCTCATTTAACATGGGGAAAAGTAAACAAAAAACAAATATTGAGGAAAAATTTTGTATTGAGCCCCGGTATTAAAACGATAAAGGGAATGGGAGCCCCGACAAACTGGGGGGCTTTACGAGCAAAAAAAATTTTTTTTACAGAAAACAAAGGGGAAAATTTGGAAAAAAAAAAAGACTTAAAAAAGGGAAAAGAAAAAGATGAGATACTAAAAAATGCTTTTATAATTTAGATTATGAAGCAGGGGAAAGGTTTTTTTAAAAAAAAGTAATTATACATTAAAATTTTTCTCAAAATGTAAATTTTTTTGTTCGATGTTCCTTTTTTTTAGAAACTTTTTTCAAAAAGGGATGTAAATTTTTTTTTTGATATATTTTTTAATGATGGCTAATATATACCGAAATGAGCTTTTTTTAAAAAAAAATCAAAAAAATTTTTTTTTACAAATTTTTTAAAGTGAAAAAAAGGGGCAACAAACTATGTTTTTATAAAAAAATTTTTAAATTAGAAAAAAATTTAAAATTAATAAAAGCTTATTTTTAGGGAAATGAAAAATGTATTTTTTAAATTTTATGAAAAATTTCAAGCATGTACATATAACAATTTTAAAAATGCCCGAAAAAAAAATTTAAAAAATTGTCGGTATAGAGGTTTTTCCGCGACTACCTTTAAATTTTTTTTTCTAAACTGTTTTTTATCCCCCAAAATGCCTTTACCCCAATTTTTTTTATCAATTTTTAAGAAATTTTTTTCTGTATTTTAGGAATTTACATTTCTGAATTCATAGTCAATACTAATAAGGTGGTGGATGGTTGTTTAAATACTTTTACACACTATGAAATTATATTCTTGCAAATTAGGTTAATGTTTAAATGAAGGGAAATTTTTTAAAATAATGTTAATATGAAATTTTTACTTTAAAACTTGGGTATTCCTCTGTACGATACGAGTGTGAACCAAAGGCCCTGGCACACACACGTCTCTTGTGGAGGGGGAAATGTAATAATTCCCAATAATTCAATTTTGAATAATGTTTAATTTATCTTTGGTCCATTCCTTCAGGGCCCACGTTTAATTAATAACCTAGCTATCCACCTAAAGAGTGTATCTTGAACTGCATCCATCCACCACCCAAATCATGTGCTGTCCCGCTGGGTATAAAAACTGAGATCATTGGAAATCCCTTCTATGTGTCTTGAATCATGTAGTTGGCTGAATTGTGTTGTGAGTTTGTTGTCTTTGTTCCGTGTAGTGTCGTCCATGCTTTATGTTTTTATGTGCCTATTTGTTTCATGATGTGCAATAAACGGATTTACTTTCAAGACTGCCTCGTCAATACTACAATAATATCATCCACTCGCTACTTTCTACAGTAATCACTTCTAATGACCACGCTCTATCCTTACTTGTTATAGTATAACCGTCCACTCACCGCGACAAATCATACACCACTATAAGTTTTATTACACACACACACACATATATATATATATATATATATATATACACTGCTGGCCACCGTAAATGCAACACCTTGAAGGAAGAATGCAAATAACATGAAATTTACAACATGCATTAGCGGAGGTAAGATAAGTAAATGATTAGAATTTCATCTCAGACACACATCACACGCGCCTGTGGCGCCACCTCAAAGCGCTATTTAAGGCTTGGAGATTTCGACGATTTCAAGTTCGGCAATTCTGTTTTTCTTGTGGTTTTTTCAAAAAACTATCAGTTATGTTTCATAAAAAACAGTGATCAGCTTTTGATCAAGTATCCGACTGCAACAGGGGAAAGGGAAAGGTGGCCTACCGAAAAGGATTTTTTTTTCGAAAACTGGTGTCGTGTTGAGGGAAACCAAACAACTGTAATGCGGATATCAACCGTTGGATGGGGGAGGGTACGAGGGGACCGAAGGGTGGATCGCATCCACCCCAGTGCACCACTTCACGTGCGAACAGGAAATGGTGCGATGGTAGTGACGATCGCTCAGTCACATCACGAAACATAGCAATGTTAATATTGAGTCTGTAACGTATCATTCAGTGTCTGCGCGTACCATTGACGGGGGTTTACAGCAGAGTGGTATGTCCGCAAGATTCCATTGCTTGGTCTACCCCTTCACGCAGAATCAGAGACGTATCCGTTGCCAATGGTGCGATGAAAGAAGGATGTGGGTGGCAGAATAGCATGAAGTTGTTTTTTACTGCCACATTTCCCTGCCCCGGGGTTTTTGGTTTTGGGACGGTATTGATATCCCCTTTTCGCACCCCCCCAGTACGCATTGCCGGTATTTTTAAACAGCCAGCGCTACATCTCCGAGGTGTTGGAGCCAGTTGTTTTTCCTTATATACGGGGGGTTTCACCCATTTTTTATAGGATAGTGGTGACCACACGACCCGTTAGAAAACACGGGTTCCATGGTTTTTCCCAATGATTAACCCAGTTACACCCCCACTGCCACACCGGGATCAATTGGCAACGTGGGAAACTGTTTGGGGTCTGCTGTACCTCAAGAACAAACCCAAAAAGTTTTTTTGGGACTCAATGCCGGGGGCGTGTGGCAGCAGTGATCTCCAACAATGGGGGCACTTGGCTACTGTTTTTGGCAGGAGCCACACTTCACAGAAGTTTATAAATTTAATCATTTGATACTTGGTCAACATGTTATCTACAAAATAAATTTTGTTGTGCGATCTCTTGTCTTTCTTGGTGTTGCATTTACGGTGGCCAGCAGTGTATATTAAATAAAAATCACTGAAACCAAAAAAAATGAACTTCAAAACATATTTTCAATTTTGTTTTGGATCAACAGCCTTACGAAGTGCCTTCTTCATTTTAAGGGAAATAACAGTTTGCTGTCACTCTGTGCTCTTTGATATTGTGCTTATAAATAAATTTCTAAAATAGAAAAAAAAGGGATCAAACTTGACCGGGTTCTTATTCACTCAGCAATTTCAAGCCAACCAAATGGAAATTTGTGTTTCATTCGTAGGGTCGGATTGTGAAAGTAGCTTTTCACAGGCATTTCCGAGGGTTAAGTCAAGTTCGCCTCCTTTTTGCAAAGCACGTGAAACCACTTCTCTTTCATTTCACACCCCTTTTAAATATCACCTGCGGGACAGTTTTCTGCATATTGTTCTTTCCCAAATGGGAAAAATTTACGGGTTAAGCGACCTTTATTTTGTTTAGGAGAAAAAATATGCATTAAATCACATAATACAGGACCTTTCAGTTATTCGTGTTAACCGATATTTTGTCTTAAGTGTTTTTGCGTTAAACGTATTTTAGTGTATTTGCATAAACGAAAAATATATTCTTAAACACGTTAATATGTGTTTCATGACCAATGTTTTGGAGCTCTGATGAAGCAATTAGAACTGTTTCTGTTTGTGACAGTAACAATACTTTTACCTATTTCAAACTTTTACAGTTCTATTTTTAAATTGTTGAATAATTATTAAGTTTTTCTCCACATAATTTAATCACCTAAGCTTATTCATTTATTATAGTTAATTTTCAAATGAATCACTTTTACTTCTTTGTTTTGTTATAATGCTATGACACAAAACGCACAATTAAAGTGTATTTTTGTCATTAAATATGAACAGAATGAAAAAAAAAAACAATAATCTTCTTGAATTTTTATTTGTGTAAATAAGGCCGGAATCCTGAAGGATTTTTTTCATTAATTTGACGATGAACTGATGAAGAATTATCAGTTTCATAAGAAAACTTTATTTCACTATTGCATTGATTATAAAGTTCTTTTGCAATGATAGATAAATAATATATCAGCTCTTCTATTCAAAGAGATAGTAATCACACTTAATCAATTCTTATTTTTAATAAAACATAGCTTCGAGTAAATCTCTTTTAAATTTAAGATATTGAATGACTTTGCCTATATTACCCCCAGAGTGTAATTTAAAAGCTGAAGATTGTTAAATGCGGAAGTTATGTGATTAGTTTTTATAATGTTACGAATAGCTATTTATTAGTTTCAGTAATTTAAGCATTTCACGTTAGATAACGAAATGAAGCTGGATCATTTAAAGGTATTTTTGTGTAAGGGGTAACATAAGGCAAAGAGTTTATTTTCCAAGATGGAACTAAATTACGCAAATTTGTAATTCCATTAAATTAATTGGGTACTATTACGAAGGTTATGTTGCAATAGTATTAGATATACATTTTAAATTTACATTTTGCTTTGACACATACATTATGAATCAAATACAAACAATTACATCAGAGTCTTATCAAAATTTATCATTGTCTAAATTTTTGCTTGTAAACTTTATTTCAATTAAGACAGGGATGGGAGGGATAAAAACCATTCAAAAATCGAATATTTCTTCTTAAGCAGATTCTTATTTTTTTGAAGACACAGTGTTTTTTTTTAAATTTTATGTTTTATGAATCAATTAAAACAAGCTCACTTTTGATTTGAGATAGCCGTAATTGATGATATTTGAGGGGGGACAGCAAGAAATATTTCATACAAAATTAATTTTCTAAAAATTAATCTTATGAGTGTCCCTTATTTATTTTTAAGAAGTCCTTAAAAATCTAAATAACCCCACACTATTTATCATCAACAATAAGTTGACTTCACTACAATTAGGTGATCGATTATCTATAAATCTCTTTGAGGAGTCTCTTAATGACTTTAATTAAAAAAATCAAAATGAAAGGGGGAAAGTAAAAAACTTCAGTGGTATTTCTGAGAAACATTTTTAAACATTTCTATAAAGACTTTTTATCCTTGAACATCATTCAAAATTAACCCTTTTTGTCTTTTGTTAAGATTTTATAAAAAATGTATTACTTTTAAAAATATTTTATAAAATCTTAGACAAAATTTAATTTGTATCTTTAGAAATCAATGGATGGTAAACTGAAGTGTTTAGAGAAGTAAAGTAAATAATATTATATGATGTGAAGAGGAACATTTTAAAAGAAATTCAATAAAAAAATATGCTGCTTTTTTTATTTTTCTTCTAACCACACATAATTGAAATTTTTTTTTTCAAAATTTTTGAAATATCTTTCCAGTTTCTTAAGAACTTTAACGTGTTGCAATTATTCATGTGTTCAGCTCAAATTATAGCTCCTTATAAGGAAAAAAATGAACACTAGTAGAATATAATAAGTACTGTTTAGCATGCCATTAAGTTGATGTTAAAAGTAGAAGAAAATACCGTATTTACTCGAATCTAAGCTGCCATCCATTCTAATACTCAACCGAAATTCTCAACAATTTTTTGGAGAAAATAAAAAAAAAATTGTGTAAAATGGTTTGTGAAATTAAATTTATGAAATTAATTTTATGAAATTAAAATAAATTTTAAATGAGAACTAATGAGAAGTTAATAAGTCATTTTATCAGTATTATAAATTTTTAAATACATACAGGAACCTATAATAGCCTCTAAGCCTCTTTCAGTAGCTTTAATATTGGAAAAAGTACCGCTTAGATTCGAGAAAATACGGTAAATATTTTTTTTCTTTCAACAGCAATGTTGTGAAACATCCCTTTTCCTCAAAAGTAATGATATTTTTTTTTTCAGAAATGATATTTTAAAATGAAATAAAGTTCACCAAAATAATTATAATTTTTTTAAAGATTTTTACTAAGGGACCAGATGGAAATAAAAATTTGTAGTTCTTATGCATATATTTCAAACACAATTATGTACCATATTTATGACTCACAATTATTATACTAAGTAAAAAAAAAACATCTCCGGAACTCAGCATCAAAGCCATTATAATATATTTTTTAATACAAAAGTAACCTGTAACTAAGCATGATGTAAATAAAATAATACTGCAAAAATAAAAGAACTATTATATATCGTTTAATATTGAGGGGGAAAAAGCATAATTAATTCAAGAATATAAAAACAAAAACATAAGAATCAGTATAATATTTAAATATTAAACGGGGCTTCATATTTTAAATTTCATTTAATATTGTAATAAAGGTAATAAAATCAACACAAGCTTTTTGGTTAATTAATTTTAGCGACTTGTGTGGCTAGCCTTCGGCTTCCTATTTATAGTATTCAGAAAGATTAATACAATTAATATACTGATTGATTTCCTTTATGTACATAATTTATCAAAAATTAAAATATCTACAAAAAAAAACGTAGACTGCATTCCGAATCAAAGAACAGGTAATAAGTTTTATCACAAATTATGTTATCAAAAATGAATTCACAGCAACACTAAAAAAAATATTTTTTTACGATTTGCAATACTCAAAAAGTATATTACAAGTAATGTTATGATGTTAAGAGTAATGCGTGCTGATAAATTATATGTAAATTTAGAGGTACTTTGAAATTTTTGTTTAGGAAAAATCAAATGACAGGTTTATATTTTATTTCATTACAACTGAAGTATGACTTTCCATGTGTATATGAATAAACATGTCAGATTTATATGAAAAAGAAATTATATTTTTTTAGCGAATGTATAACTTTAAATATTAAGTAACGTAGTATTTTATACGTTTCAAGGGTTTATTATATAGATATTATTTGTTTTCTAAATCACAAGAACCTTTTTTTCTAAACTGTACTTATGTAAGTTATACATTTTTTGTTTGTTTGTTTTGTCCAGTGTTTTCGTAATATATTTGATGCATTGGGTATAATTTATAATAATGTTTCTACAGATACAGACGTGCATTTTCCTATACTCCAATAGATTACATTCATAATATCGATATAAAAACTATCCCATTTACCATAAATGTTGGCGAAAAGTAAGTAATCTTGTAATTGGATCTTATTATCTAAAAAAATTTGCATTCCTTAGATCATTATTTTTAGGATGTATCAAATGAAGATGATATGTATCAGAATTTATGTTCGGTTTCAAATCTTTATTTTTGTTAAAAATAGACAAGATCGTAATGACAGTCATTCAGTTTATTGAAACAATTTTTACCGTACAAATTTGTATAAAATAACAAATTAAGATTCAAACCCATAGAAATAGCTCCCCCCCCCAAAAAAAGGTATTATGTTTAACCCTCATTCAGAGACAAATATGCATACGTTGTATTTAAGAGTGGACCATCGTTTTTTTCACTTTTGAAGAAGAAGCCAACATATATTGCAAATTCAATTTGCAATATATATATATATATATATCCCCCTTTCAGAACATCCGTCTCTCAGACGGGGATGATTTATCTTCATTCCTGTAGATAACGCTGTGGCTTGATTTTGGGGGTGGGCAGCCTTGACATTTTCACTTGGACTCTACCCAGGGAGAGGATCCTGAGAGGATTTTTTTCAACCCACACGATATGTACGATTTTCTTATCTAGCTAAGTCTATCAGACGGATATCCCTAGGTTTTCGTTTTTATTTTTATTTTTTATTTTTGATTGAAATAAATAATTTCTAACCAGTTTTTAAAAAACCTAGTCCAATTTAGTGATACAAATATTTAATATAGTGTGCCTCATAAATCTTAATATTTAAAAAGTATTTTTCTTATATTTTCATGTTTTAAATTAAATTGTCAAATGTATATATTTTGAAAATAAAAGTGCTTGATTTACGATTACACATCTTCTTTTTTGAGCCATACTCAATTTCATGAACGATAAGGATCCTTAAGGTAATAAAAACAATCCTTAAGGTAATCCTTAAGGGAATAAAATTAAAAAAAAAATGCGTACCAGTCGTCACACGGTTGCTCCTCAGAACAGCAAAACAATTGATGTTCCAGTCAGAGTGATATAAATAAATATATATATATATATATAGTCTTATTCTCTACAAACAAGAGATAACATCCAACAATCAAATTCGAAAAACAATAGACAGTAGGAAAAAATCCCCGAAGGACAAGGCAACCGAGTTAAAAAAATTATAAAATGGATGCTGCAGTATTATAAACATTGCTGACTTAGGACAGCTAATATATAAAAAATTTATAAAAAGTGGGTTTGAACATGTTTTTGGGCCCGCCCCCCTTTCCCTTTTTAAAAAAATACTGAGCAAAAACCTATTGAAAATAATGGATAGGGAAAATCTAAATCCATCACAAGATAGAGGTAATTACCTAAAAAATTTCATATATATATATATATATATATATATATATAAAAATTTTATATATATATGTTTTGTATATAGTTTCGTATTTATGATTCAAGGCCAATGGTAATACTTTTCAACGTACGAAATGGAAATATCAATTTCCCCTGTTTTCAGGGCAGAAAATTTTTACGTTGCTCCCCTTTTTTTCCAAAAACAACCCCTCCCAAAACTTATTTTGCAAACGGGGGTTTTTTACTAGACAATTTTACCCCAAACGTCCTAATCCATGATCCATTTATAATCCCATGGACTTCAACGAAGACACAGACATGGAACATTTTTTCCCAAAAACCTAACCCCGTTCTTCCCCCTTGGGGGCAAACAGTTCTTGAATCTCGTTTTCACTGTTCGAAAGTTTGAAATTTCATTTTCACAGTTTTGATTTTTTTGTGTTTCAACTTCTTATGACCTTTTCTTTAGAGTCATTATTGGGAGAGACTAAAAAAATTACAAATAAAATATCTGAACACAGATTTGAAAAAAAAGTTTGATAACAAACAACATTAGATGCTAGCGTAATGAATGCTAGACCTGGGTCTGTGTAATAGGCATGCAATTCAATACTGACTTTTTCTCTCATTGTCCCCAATTAATCAAAATACCTCTCGTTCTGATGGATTATTTTTCAATTTTTTTCCGTATATGAGTCATTCTTTTTGAGATAAGCTCATTAAGAAAATGTTCCTGTATTCGAAAGCTGCTATTTGTATTGGGCAACAGATTGAACTGTGGCATTTAAACATACTGCTTTATATTGTAGATTGATCAGAAAGGCACCTCTTGTAACATTTGTGAACAATTTAGATAGATCAGGGATTGTATCATGGATTTACACAATATTATTTTAAGCGATTATTTTCTACATATGAGTTTCAATTTGATGTTCATGTTCTTATATTAGTCTCATTTATTACCATTTTTTCATAATATGTAATAAAATTTTAGACATAAAACCAATTTCCAAAAATAAACTTATATGTAACTAATAAAAAAATCCCCACAGGTTTTTTTATGTTTTTTACGTAATCGTGTTTTTTGGGACATAAACATTTTCATTAGGGCCAAAATTTTTAAAAAACACTTTGTACAAAATATGATTTTCGAACGTTCTTTTACTATTTCTTTTTTTAATGGCAAAGTCCTGAAACTATGATCGAAGTTTTGCCTCCCAAAGACTATCATTAACTATTAATTGCTGTTAAGAAATTTTTAATTGACGTATCTTTTACAATATATATATATAGGAATATTTTATTAATAATACAAGTATCTAGATTCTGGAATTCATTTTGAGTTCCTTCGGACCAGCAATATGTATTCATTAACAAAATAAATTTTATATTAAAATAAATTCTATCCAGATTCAGAAAAAAAATGTTTCAACCTTGAAGAGTTATTGATGTTTTTTATATTTTTTTTTAGGGAATGAAAATCATTAGAAAATGCTCACAGATATCCTTTCTGAATTGATTTAACCGTATCACCCTAGCACAAATGGCAATCTGAAATACTAACAGATTTTCTCAGAATAAATTTGAATGTAAGGAAGTACAAATATCACAAAACAGAGAGAATAGTGAAACGTTTCGTTCCTATTTACTTAGCAAATTATAATAATTTTCAAACCTCGCTTTTTTCTATTGTTTTTGTTCTTGAGGTTTCAGAAATGTTAAAGCATATTACGAAAATTTAACTCAAGATATCTCCTGGACAAAAAACTCTTAGAAATAAAATGCTAAAACCCTCCCACTCCTAAAATCCAACTTACAAAAATTTCCCAAAATTTTATGGACTTTGACTCTTTATTTTAAACTTTTCTTCTGCCATTCGGTGGATTCTAAAAACAGGAAAAGACCATCACACAGCCTGGAAATTATTGATAAATATAATTTCTTATTTGACCTCAACAAACCTATACAGGGAGAAACATTTTAGTTAGATTAAAAAAAAATAAACCCTAATATCATAATCTGACAAGCAATTTTCCCCAAAAAATTCTTCAAAACACCATTTTTTTTTAAAACCTTGTAATTAACAAAACAATGTAACTAAAACTGGAATAATTAGAAATGATTGGGCTAATTAACCGAATTAATTAGATAATCACGATTTACGCCTGTAGAATATTAATTTTTCCTTTTTCAATTACGTATGATTTAATAACTTTGAGTTTTACGAAAAAAGTTACAAATTGTAGGGGAAAGACGTAGTTAGGTTTTACAGTGAATCTGACATGAAAATGAATATCTTTTAAGAGCGTTATTTTATGAAATATATGATAATGGCTACAGAACTGGGCACTATATAACACAGCTTATAAGACTATAAAGGATTTAGCGAATCTTCGTTTTTTCACTTGTGTATTTTTCTAGCTATGTAATTTTATTTCATTAATGAAACCAGTTTTTAACAATGAGTAAGGAACGTGGCTTTTTTACGAACGTAATATTATAATTCTGTAAAATGGATTGCTGAAAAAAAAGGTTTTTTTTTTTTTCCCGCAATGTTTTTAATGGTTTTATTTCCTATTTCTTGAATGATTGTTTCTTCTGTAGAAGAAATTAAAGAAAGGCTTCGTCAATCATAGAAAATTTTCACTCCCGCAAAACAAACTATTTTTAAAATGCATCGAGTATTCGAAAAAAGTATACTTCCACCCATACCAGAATTCCATTATAGGCTTGTCTGCTACTATATCATGTCTTAGCACATAGACGTATAAGACAAAAATAGAACACTGCGTGAAAATTTTTTATTAGTAAGTGGTTGAGTTTTTTGGAAAGAATGGAAACCATTGGCCTGCTTTCCCAAAAAAAGGAACAAAGTTCATCAAACTTCACACCCATTCTTCGTGCAGGGTAGTCTTGAGTTCAGATAAGGGTGGAGGAGAAAATCCCAAACACGGACTTTGTTCTCGAAAAACCCCACAAACACTCAATTCGGTTCAGGGGTATCTGGGTACACCACATTAGATACTCCATTTATTGTAATGCACATGTAACCACGTTTAAACACGGCTGGTCCTGTAAACAGGGGCGTTGTCATCTTGGAATAGAGGACGCTCTCCTGGAAAGAAAGCCTGAAGAAAAGTGTGGTGATCGCGGGGCCAAAATGCCCCGGGTTCATCCCCCTCAAGACAATGATATTCCTCGATTCATGCGAAGATATTGCGTCCCATGCCATCACAGAACCCCCTCCAAATTTTACTATTAGAATCAGATAGTCAACATGAAATACATTTACCGGTGTTTGACAAACGAACAAATATCCGGTGGTCTGGAATAATGTAAATTATGATTCTTACGACTGATGAATTATAATCAATATAGTTTTGTCCAGTTTCCTCTTCAATACTTTCGCTTCAGAAATTAACGGTTTTGGTATAGCTGCTCTGTCATGCATATTCGCAGCATGCAACTCCCATTAAGTAGCTTTCATAGATGCGAGGTTCTGAAGGAGAGCATTCATGTCGGACGTTATCTGTAGAAGTGTAGTTTTGCGTTTTCGGACGACTGTCCTCTTCAACACCGTCTAACTCTGTCCTCTAGTTTCTAATTTCACCTGATGATGTGTTTTGCAGAGGACCCTTAACCCAGGTTTGTGTAGGCTGTCATAACCCTTGGCATAGTGATTCTTGAAACATACATAATGTTGGCTAATCTGAACACGGATGCTTCAGCGAAACGATCTTCAATTATCATGCTTCTTTTCACGTAGGAGTGGTCAGACATAATCAAACTTTGCTAGGAACAAAATTTTCTTGTACAACTTTCAAACTACCAAATGCTTAACTGATACCTTCCTTTTGGGGCCCCGGTTGCAACAAATTTTGAAAAGGTGGTCATTTTTGGGTTCAAGGACGACCCTTTTTTGCAAGGGTGTTCCTTTATTTTTATTTAAAACCCATAAGCTATAAGGGAATACATATAACGATTCTTTTATTTCTGTTGCTTATTCTCTTCCTTTTTTTATTTTATCAATGTAACCAAATTTTTATCAACGAATAAGAAACATGGCTTTTTTTTTACTAAAGCAATATTTTAATTCGTTTCATTTAAAAAAGCCGTTTTTTTTGTTTATAGAATTTTTTTTTAAGTTTTTTAAATGCTTTTTTTTCATATTTACAGAATGATTGTTCCATCTTTAGAGAAAATTAAGGAAAATCTTCGTCATTCACAGAACGTTCTCTCTAGAAACAATCTGTTTATTAAATGCACCAAATATTCCAAAAAAAAATTTGCTTCTACCTAAAAGGTAATCTTAAACTCGAGAATTCATAGCCATCCGAGAATAACAAAAGAAAACTTTAACAACTTTCCATAAAAGCAAATACCAAAAGTTCTCACTTTCTTTAAGCAGAAATTATCAAAATAAAGAACGTGGCAAAACTTTTGCAATAATCGATATATCAATACATATCCTTTGAGAGTTGAGAAGTGTTCAAAACGTAAAGCAGAAATCGTTGATGTGTGTAGAGGTGTATCCTGATTCACGCATCAGAAGTTACCTGTTCTTTGCTAACTTTTGGAGATATTACGCTATCGCTTATTTAGAACAAAAGCACATGGGAGAAAATGAACGCAAAGAGTTCAATTTTGTTCACTTTTGTTGTACTTTAAATAGCAACTTGCATCTTGAAAAAATTATATTTTTGATTCCAGTGAGGTCGAGTATTTGTTTTAGTCTTTCTTTAATATTTTTCGAGAAAAAGTTTGAGTCAGCCACAATCAATCAATGAAATGCTAACTTAAATATTTTCCTTCGAATTTGTATTGCTATATTCCAAAATGTTTAACACATATTGCATAAAAAGAAAGAACACATATATTTCCAAATATGTGTTTTTAGTGTAATATTTTGTGAGGAAAACATATATTTATCTATATATATATTGAATGTTTACAGTGTGGCTATATATTACAAACATATTTATTGTGACTTTTGTTTTTACATACGTATATCAAATAAAAATGATTAATACCTATTTGTGACGAGAGAGAAAATAATTTCGAAATAGATCAATCTTTTAAATCTTAAATTTTAAGAGTAATTACAAAAAGAAAAAAAGTGAAGTTTATTGCTAAAAATTTACTTTTAAGAAAAGTCGGTACCCCTTAAACTGACAATGTTAAATTGAGCTTTTTTAGGAACCTGTTTCTCATTAGTTATGTCATGAGTTTTTTATATATTCACCCGTAAACACAATTTCACACACGAAATTTTAAAAAATTTTTTTTAAATATTGATAAAAAGGGATTCAAAACAACAAGAAACGTTTTTTTTGTTTTTTAATTTTGTATGTCTTTTTTTTGTATTTTGTGTAACAAGTTTCGTGCAAAGAAAAAACCCTTGCATTTTTAGATATTTATATACCTTTTACTAAGAAACATTGAACACCCAAAATTTTTTAAAATTTATATAAAAAAATTATACGAAATATATAGTAAAAAATTTTCCCGTTCATGCAAAGTGATTTTAGAAAAAAAATAAAATTTTGTAAAATGGGCATTTCTGTGTTAGACAGCTACTTTTATATATAGCTACAAATGTCTAAGGAATATTTCAAAAATTTCCATTTAAAAATAAGAATACTAAGGATATATATAAAATATATAGTAAAAAATTTTTATTATGCAAAAATAGTAGATTTATAAAAAATGTACAAATTTAATAAAATTTTTTTTTTCTGTGTTACACATTGGTTTTTTGCTAAAAAAATTGGTGAAATTTCGAATCAGCCGCTTCTCCGCCAAAAGAAAATTGCCCATTTGGGGGTTTTTCATGTTGTGCTTTGGGGTAAACACGCAACGCTGGGAGCACGAAATTAAGACGGTGGAGAAAAACATTAAAAAACCCTTTTAAATTTTGAAAAAAAAAAAATTGCTGCAAAATGATGATTTTAAAAATGGAAAAATTTTACCTTTTAAAAAAAAGCTGCTTTTTCGACATTTGATGACGATTTTGACATTAAGATGACCCACAAAAATTATACCAGTCTGCAACTGCATATTTCTGAGGTCACCTTCCAAAACATTTTTGCATCTCTAACAAAACACGGAACACATCCATATTACTCAATTTAAAACAGGACCTTTCCTTACCCTCCTAAACGACATGATGGTTATCCTCTTTCTCACTCGACTGATTTCTGCAGTACCATTCAAAAACCATCATTCACTTTCTTACCCGTTCTTTTCCTCAATTCCATACTTTTTCCACATTTCGGACACGTGCATACAGTGATCCAATTAAACCTTCTTTCACGCAGCATTCTAAAGTAGCTTTCTTTCTAAGCACAGGCAACAGGGAAAAACTTTCCAGATTAGTAATGGCACTTTTAGATGGATTCATTAAAATTATTCCTGATATCATCTCTGGACATCGAGGTTATCTGTTTAAATTTATCTGGAGAAAAAAAATAAAAATATTACCTGTAAAAATAATTCCACAACAAAGAAACGAAGCGAAAGAAAACAGCTGGCATAACTGTATATCCAGAGCAAAAGAATTACCACTTCCTAAATAAAAGTCCGTTATAAAATGCTGTGCAAAAGCAGAAAGTATTATTCGTTAATTTTTAAAGTAATAAAAACATTCTGCTCATGCGTGAAAAAGCGCCGTTGGAAAATTAAACTGTTAAAATTGAAGAAACGAATTACGCATGCGCTAAATTGCGTGATATCGTGAAAAACTTAAAATTAAAGAAACGTACTGCGCATGCGCCAAATTTCGCTAAAACAACTTCTTCACTGGAAAACAAATTCAGGAGGGTTACCAAATTTGGCGCATTTATAGATTTGACTAGACTTGGCGGGAGAGGCGGCCGATTCGACAATCCAACCAAAATGTCTGAGAAATATTTCAATAATTTCACATAAAGTATAAGAACACACCAGAATATATATGAAATATATAGTAAACATTTCCAGTTCAAGCATACACACGTACAGTAGATTTATAAAAAAAAAGAATACACAATTTAAGAAAAATTGTCATTTTCTGGTTTACGACATCTGATTTTCAGCTAAAAATGTTTGAGAATTTACATGATTTTCCACAAATACTGTATCAATCTTGAAAGAACTTTTCAGTTTTCATGCATTACTTATATCAAAGTTAACCATAAAACAACTTTAATGCCTTGTAATAATGTATCAATATGTAAAAGTAATGAGATTTAGGAACACATGTGATTATATGAAATTTCGAAAGTTTTCATTCTGGATTCGAATGGTAATGTACTAACAACCTCCTAAATATCAGAATTCAAGTTTCTCTATGTGTTAGACAAAGGATTTCTAAAACATCCACAAGACTGTTTTTGTTTTGTTTTGATTTTAAACCTGAAATTCATTTATTTTCTTATGTATGTAACAAGCTTCTAGCAATGATAATGGTAATATGTCTTTGTGTAACTTTTTCTCAGAAACAATTAAACATAAAGACTCAAGATTTTGTCTGTATATTTCATAAGCCTTTATCTTCATACTTCTGTGAAATTTTAAAAATAATTTGTTCAGTTTCTTTTTTTAAAAAGAAGATATTTTGTAAAACATATTTATAAATTTAATAAAATTGTAATTTTTTGTTATGCCTTGGGGTATCTAGCTAAATGGCTTAGAGATATTTCAAAAATTTACTTCAGTATACCCAAGTATACATCCATGCATGAAGTAAGTAGGTTTAGGTAAAATAACACAAACAATTTTAAAAATAAAATTTTTAGAAAACAATAAATTTTATAAAAATTCTTACCTTTTCAAAGTACGTATTCCTTACATATAATAATCCTTGTTTGGTACTCCACAAATATTAAGTTTTAACATTTATTAGTTCATAATTAAGCTTCAAATCCCTCCTACCGTTTAATTACAGATTCAACTATAAAATCTAACAGTTAAAAACATGCACTTAAACTGTTATCCAAAGTTAATTGCGTATGAATAAAGAAAAAGATAGAGGCTTTGCAACTGTTTAAAAGACCTATATTGTTAATTTTATCTCTCAAAGTGGGCGTGGTCGCCAGTAATGATTTTTTAACAGTCATTTTAAAATACTTCTAATTCATAAAATAGCTAGTATGTCACATCATTAAAAAGGTACTGATTTGGAGATTTTAGAAATATCAAACACTCAAAATCGATTTCCCAAAGTTTTTTACCCTTTTGACTGCCCTTAAACTATGCTCATATAAATCTGTACCATAAAGTCATCTAGGTTTAACAAGTTAGTACAAGGTAATGGAGTATATCAAAATACGCATTCAAATCACAACTTTCAACACCCAAAAAGTTGATAGCAAAGTTTTCATTACATACATTCATTGCTTCTGAAACTTCCAATGTTTGCGAACCAATTTTAAATCATAATTTTCATAGCGCCCCCTCCCTACATTAATAATGTATTGAATATACAATAATAATGAACTTTGATGCTAAAGCTGCGATACGACTTTAATTATAAACCGTACACACACAAATCAGCAAGAAAAGAATAAATTTTTGTATACAATTAATGACAAGCCCATTAGGTCACTAATAAGTATTAAACTAGTTCTTTACTTAGTATTGATGAAATAATGGTGAAATACATTGAGCAGTACTCATACACTTATAAGTATATTATATTAGTGTAAATAAGTAATTTATTTTTTATTATGTCAGAATGTATTTTTTTTGCATCCTTTCAGTAAATTAATATTTTTTAAAATCCCTTTTTTCCGTCTTTTCATTATGCTCGTGCCCCCATAGGGGCACCCCACAATTTGAGAAACGGTGACTTACAAGTATCATTATGTCATTCTTATCTTTCATTTAAAAGTCACTATTAGCATTATGTTTTATGACTCATGTTAATACCTGATAAAAAATCTGACAATTCGTAAGTAATTCATGTCTTCACTAAATAATTAAGCCAAGCAAAATGAAAATATAAGGATTTTAGATGAAATATAATATAGTTGTATTTATAAAATACTTTCTAACATAATATTCTACATTCAGCGTTGCACTCTCCCATGTGTGTATGCAGTTACGCTGAGTCCATTTGATCTGAAATCTCATAAATGGAAAATAATTATTTTCCATTCAAAGTATCGGTGCGGGGTTTGTCCTGTTAACTAGCGGAGGTCGAGACATGTCCAGACACTCGATTATATTAGTCATCCACCTCAAAACTCGAAAATCAATAGTTATGAAATGGGCAGAGAATCGATTCGTAGCTGGACCTATTTGATTGTCAGCCATGGCTCTTTACAACTCAATGATACGTCGCTAAAATTACTAGATTTTAAGATCCATGATGTTGCACTTCCTTTAAAAACAAGCCTGGAATTATATTTCTGCAAAGAAATTCACGGTAGCACAGTACTCACAGATCAGCAATTTTTCTTCGTTCTCCTCTAACGCTGCCACATTCAGCAAGGTCGCAGATCTCTTAAAAATAATGACATCTCAAGAGTAGGTTTTTTATTGTCCCTGGATAGCTCTGATCTAAATCATCAGGAATGTGTACTCTAACGCTTAATATTCATTCAAATAACAATTTGTTTAACAACCAGAGATTTATCAACACAATACCGATTTTCCCCCTCTTACAGCTGTATTTTCTGAATAAGATATTCATTCATACTGTTTGCATTTGGTTTTCAATACTTGTACATCTCATCCAACGACTTTCATCGCATTCGAAAAATTCCATCGTGGTTTTTCGTTTTATGTGTGTGTTGTGTGTATAATATCTGTGCATATAGATATACGAGGTGGTGACACAAAAAAAGGGACTAAATGTGTAGCTTGAAAAAAGGGAGAGTTGGAAACAGTTGCTTTAGTGGGCGTCATCCTACACACCTGCTCTATCCATGTGGCCAGTTTTGACTTAACCGATCACGCCAATTTTCATCCAATACTGAGTCTTTAAGTGAGCACATGGAACTGCATTCTACCGGAATAATTATGTAAAAAGTGAACAGTGAATTAACATCGTTTCTTGCGAAACTTAAGAAATCAGCCACGGAAATATTTCAAGTGTTAACCGAGGCTTATTGAGATGAAAGTTTGTCTCGTACACGAGAGTTTGAATGACATACGTAATCGAGCATCTATAGAGTTAGTTAACTCTGACAGAATAGCTGCTCTACACATTTTAACTAACGAAATAGACATGAGGAAAATTTGTGCAACGGTTATTCAAAAGGCCTTCTAAAAACCTCGTTTCAGATCTATTTATTGCCAGCAATGGGATCACCGAATGTAGAAGTGTGTGAAGGCTTAAAGGGACTACTTTGAAGGTGATAATGTCACGGAGAACTGATTTTGTAAGTACAATGATTTATTGGAACAATAGCCGGTTTTTATTGCTTCACACCTCGTCGTGCACTTGGTCGTGTAATGTCATCCATAATAACGATGTCTGGTCCAATAACAACACGGAACAGATACCCGCGGGGAAGGATCACCTATTTATAATAGGGATCTCTGGATACGGAACTTCTGTAGAAAATTTGGAGCTTAGTCCACCCGTTCAGGATAATGCTTTTCCAGACAACAACTCCAGGTTCACCTTATCGGCATCTTTCCGTGCTATTACTGGGATGGCACCGTTTCACGAATCTCTCCAAATCAACTGGTGTGTATCCTTGAGTACAATGTAACTACTAGTGGATACATCATAAGTATAGACCAAAATTCTATTGTAACCTCATTTGGCTACATTACTGATTTAGGTGAACGGTGTAACCAGAACCGTAATCATTATAGGGTAAATTTTCTTTTTGGGGATTGTGTAAAATTATAAAAGTTGAGTTACAAAATGTCTGGGTAAGAAAAATTCTTAAAAAATAGGAACATTTAAAGTAAAATTACAATTATTTGTGAAATTACTGGAAATGTTAATTAGAGCAAAAGGCTTTTCCATATGTTTTAAAGACGTATATTGTCATATTTGTTCCATTTCTTCATCTTATTCATTAAAAATAGATAAATCATTTCAGAGTCACTGTCGTATTAATCGGCTTTCTGCAAATATTCTTATTCAGTTTTAATTTCTTTGAAGTCCAATGCCGATGAGATATTGACAAGAAAAATCAAAAATAAACAGGCAAAATTTAGAAAGCGAATCAAAACAGGAAAAAACATGCACCTTAGTCAGTATCAAAAGAGAAAAAATGAAATTTGTTTTGCAACGTCAAGTTCAGCATCCTAAGAAATCTTGGATTTCCGGGGAAACTATAAATCAAAGTCTGGTACCCGATGGGTTAAGAATCACTTGTGGCACTGAAACGGTTGTTCTCCGTAAAGAGGACACTACTCCATTCTTGACATGTCCAGTTTTTGTACTCCTTACGCACACTTCCATGATGTTACTGAGATGAAATCATGTCCGAACGTCTCTCTAAATCAATCGGTGTTGAGAATTGCTTGTGGCACTAAAACGACTCATCCGTTATGAGGACACGAGTCCATTAACGTTATGTCCAGTTTTTGTGCTGTTTACACCACTCTAAACGGTTCGGTTGATGATCAACTTTGAAAAGAAGGCAGCTTTCAGGATGGCGGGCAAGTAGGCCACTTTTGTGAAGGCATCTGGTCACAGAAAACTGCGGCATTTGTCGTCCTGTTGTTGTACACAGTTAATGAGTAATGACACCCACTAACTAATATAGAACTCTTTTCTCCTGCAGGTCAATATAACGGGCATCCACTGTCGATTTTTTCCGAGGGCGGCCACCTCTATCCTTTCTAAGAGTTGTACATGCTGATTGGAAGGCTTTCCTAGAGGACGAAACGACATGTTTGTTAATTTCAAACACTTCAGCTACACTTATTAATATACACCCCTCTCTCAGCTTTCTGATCCTTCTTCCACGATTGAAGTCATCCACGTGAATTCTTCTAGCCATATTTCTCGAAAGAACTCACTTGTAGTTGCAGCGAATACCTTTAATTTTGTCTCCATTCTTTCTTTCATTGTAATCTTAAGCTGCCTCACCGAACGCACATATTTTGCATACACCAGTGTTTCTCAAACTGTGGGGCACGCCCCCTAAGAGGGGCGCGATACCCTTACGAGGGGGGCACGAGCATATCGGAAATAAAAGATTTAAAAAATAATTAATTTACTCTCTCTGGAATGAATTAAAACAAAATAGTTTCAGACATAATAAAGAATGCACTTTTACTCCAATATAATTTATAGCCGATATATATAAGTCATCTCTCTCTTTCTCAAAAATAAAAACTTCTTCAATACCTAATTAGCTATCTTTGATCCAAAAAACCAAATAAAAAAAACTTTTACTTGATTTGCTATAATCTCATGATGAATGATTTTTACTACTCTTTCAGAGAAAAAACAAATCCCAGACCCAGAATCAAAAAAATTTAGGAACATAAAAAATTCATCACTGTGATTATTTTTTAAATTTTGCACATTATAGCTATAATCTGTTTGACCTTCTAAGTTATTGGTACAGTTAGTTATGGCCCTCTCTTATGTGTTTGTTTCTCATTTAGGGAAGTTGTAAGTAGTGTATTTCTCTGTTGCGCATTTTTCTGTGCAAAAGAGTCTTATGATATTTGGAAAACCATGGAGAGCACTTTGAAGGGGGGATTACTTGACCAAAATTTATTTTTATGAGTATTCTAAAACATATAAAGCATAATGAAAAACGTTTTACACAATTTTTTTAGCAGTAACATAAATATGACCATAATGAATACATTTTAACCCGGAAGTGTTCGCGCGGGACACACAGATCACAAAATCGTTAATTCTGGCAAAACTGTTTATTTGTTACCAAAGAAAAATTGAAAAGTTCTTGAAAGTAGGTAAGTTTACTTTATCTTAATTAAATTATTCACTGTAATCACGATTTGTATCGTGTACAATAAAATAATTATAAAAAAAAAAGGATTGGGGTGACTCAATCACCCCGCGTGACCATTAACCCTAGTATCGAGTGTATGTCTAACCCCGGGATAAAACATTTTGAAGCGTTCTCGCTTTAAATATTAAAAATAACACTATTATTCATCATTGGAATTTTATATTATTTTTCATTGTTTAACATTAATTCTAAACGCTAATTCCGTGTGGCTTAAAATTACAGTTCGCTTAAAACAAATTATAATATGAGCATTCATTTTAAAATATCATTTTACATTTTCGTAATTAGGTTTACTCTTCTGACAATTCAGCTATTTATCAAGAATGCTTGCTTTAGTTTTTTAAAAAATGAACTCGTTCGAAGAGCGGGTACTTCGACAGTAAAATTTTTTAAAGTATCAGTGCTGCAAAAGGGTATTTTATAACAAATTTATTAATACAAATTTAAAGAGCAAGTTTAATAAGTATTAGCGATTTTCAGGGGGTTTGTCTTGCAGAGGAAAGAAAGGAAAGGGTTTTAAAGATTCGAAATTGACACCTGAGTACATTTTCTATTTTTGGGTGAGATCTATTTTTGTCTTGAAAGCACCAACATTTTACAATCTTTTTCCAATTTAAAAATTGAGAAAAAGTAAAATACATTCAAAAGTTAGATATATAAAATTTAATATACACCGGAAATTGAAAATAGCGACCCAAGAAGAAAGCATCGGTTGAAATGAAATTTAATACACATAATGATACAGATGAGAGATTCATTGATTTTAAAAAAACAAGAAAATTTAAAACTAATACGGGGTTTAACGACACAAATACTTAATTAAAAGGGGGACCATCTCCAGCTGCAATACATGCCGCCACACAGCCCCGATTTAGTTGATTAGACCCCTTTATGTTGTCCTGAGGCAGAGGGGCCCCCAAAATTTTGGACAGCCAACTATAAATCATGTACGGGTGACACGATGGCTTCCCCGTTTTAGCCGACCCCAAATGCTCTCAGGGGGCAAAACGGGGAGCGAGCCGATGAAGCCCAATATGATGTAGGAAGTCTTGAGCAACTCTACTGTATGGGACGAGAATTATCTTGTTGGGAAAAATTTCCCCTGGGAGACCATTTAGGAAAGGTCCCCAAAGGGGGCGAAGAATATCATCAACGTAACGTTGGCCCCTTAAGGTTCACAAAAGTGGGCCATTACACCAGCTGTGCGGGCAGTGTGACGTAGAACAGGTTTTGTGGGGGGTTTTACCCCCCGGGGCCCCCAACCCGTACACGGTTATCATCTGTCCCCAAAAAAAAGTTTTCCATAAACACAACCTTTTGCCAATTTGGGCATTCCACATTGATCTGGCTTGGCACCACTAGAGCAGTTGCCGATGTTCCGGTGTTAAAGGGGGTGCACGGAAAGGGGGCTTGATTTTAAAAAGTTTTCAAGGTGTCTGAAATTGTTTGTGGAACAATTGCTACGCCTACGTCTGCTCGTATCGTTGAAGAGTCCCCCTGGGGGCCACAAGTGCTTGCCGCAGATCCTTCGATCCTCTCCTCGTAGTCTTCCAGTCCCCAGAGCCGGTTTTCCGCGCATGGTCCCTTTTTGGGCCCTTCCCCAAAAATTTTTAAAGGCACACTCGAACGATCCGTTTATGAATCTTCGAATTTTGGGGCATATAACCCTTTCCTTTTTTCGCCACCCGGCCTGATGACATGCGTATTGGCACAAAACCAGGGTCATTTTTAATCACATTGCGCTGTATTATTTTCAAAGTTTCGCGATTGTATATTCCTTCTTGGGGCGCTATTTTCAATGTTCCTGAGTGTAATTTTACCGAAGGGCTATTTTAAAAAATGCGAGTTTTTAAAGGGATAAACATTTATTGTGACTGTTTTTGCAGTGTCTCCCTTTCAAGGGAATGCCGGTGGATGAGCGGGGGGGTGACGATCGCAGCGCCAACACTTTCTTTCAATTTGTACGGCTTATAATTAAGATCGTTTTGTAGCTTTTGCTAAAAAATTATTATTGTATTCAATACATTATTTTGTATAAGGGGGTAAAAAATGATTGAAAGGGGGCGCCAGTATTGAAAGTTTTAGAAGACTGGCATACACCATGTCACCAATCACGCTTTGTTTCTGACAAGCAAGCATGAACTTTCGAAAGTTTTAGAT
>BMAV01023916.1:0-13462 GCA_019973955.1 Trichonephila inaurata madagascariensis | reverse complement strand
ATGCTGGGAGGTTAGGTTCCATTCCATGCGTTTTTTTTCTTAAATTCATTTAATTAATTTTTTAATTAAATAAATTTATTCATGAAAGGTTTAAAAATATTTTTTGTAATTATTATGCATTTTATAAAAAAAAAAATTATTTTGATTATATATAAATAATTATTTTAAATTTTTTAAAATCTATTTTAATTAATAAATAATATTTATAATATAATATATAATAAATATTAAATAATATTTTAAAAAAAAAAAAAAATTAGTTGCAAATATTTTTGTGAAATAAAATATATAAATAAAATATTATGTATAATATAAAAAAATTTATACAATATATAATTATTATTAAATTAATTATTTTAAAATTAATAAAAAAAAACATGTTTTTTTTATATGTTATTAAATTAATTATTTTAAAATTTTTAAAAAAATATTTAATAAGTCCTTTCAAAAAAATTTTATTTAATTTCAAAAAAATTTATTTAAATAATTTTAATAAATTTTTTTAAAATATTTAATAATAAATCAAAATTTTTTAATAAAAAATTTAAAATATTTATTAATATAATGCTTAATAAAAATTAATTATAATAAATATTGTTTAAATTAATTATAATAAATAGTAATTAATTAGTATAAATAGTGAATAATTAATTATAATAAAAGTAATTAATTAGTATAAATAGTGATTAATTAATTAATTTTAATAAATAAAATTAATTTACTAATTTTAATTATTACAATTTTATTAATAATTTTAATTATTTTTATTACTAATTTTTAATTATTTTTATTTAATAACTATTTTTAATATTTTTAATTAATAAAAATTTTTTAATAATTTTACTAGAAAAAAAATTTAAGTTATATATTTAAAAATTTTTTTTTTTAAAAAATACAAAAAATTTCAAAAATATCATTTAATATTTAATAAACCTTTTATAAATAAATTTATTTAATTTAAAACATAATTAAATGAATTGAAGAAAAAAAATTGATCGCGTGGAATCGAACCCAACCTCCAGCATAGAAAGCAGACGATTTACCAATCAAGCTACGAACTGTTTGGGAAAATTAAAATTTAATTGTATAAAAGCTTAGCATGAATTTCGAAGGCTGATTTCTCCAAATTGATGGCATTGAGGGAATTTCATTGAGGGGTGAACACCCTAAAGAGTACTACTTTTAAACCCAAATCTCGATCCGAAATGAATTTCCTCAGTCGTGCCCTCCCCTTGTTAGATAAGTCCTGGCCTTAGGAACCAAGATTGTAGGTTTAAATAAAGTTTTGGGGCTAGACAACTTTCACCTATTATATATATAGAGAGAGTACAATAAAATAATAAGTGAGCAAGTTGTATAACCTACAAGACCAAAAAAGAAGGAAATTGGATTCCAAGAAACATAACAATTGAAGATACAGAAATTGAAGAACACAATTTCTTCATCAGTTAGCTTATTAAATTTAACATTTGAAAATTGAGATTAAACCAAATTACACATATTTTAAATTTAGTTATTTTTGTAACTATTGATTGTAAAATTAACTCTTCCTGTCTATCTAAGCACTCACATATTCTAAATATAATTATTTTCTCAATTCTACACTCTCATATTTACTTACTGTTCTTCGAAGTTCCACAAACATAATTTTCTTCCTTATTTTCTAATGATTCAAGTTGATATTTCATAAATGCTAAGCCTAATATTCAAAAATACGCTTCACTTCCAAACTTCTACACTAGAAACAAATCATTCTAGTTATCTAAATATAACTATTTTAATAATTTCTTTCCTTCAAATTCTACAAACTAATTTCCTTTCTTATTTTGTGTAATGTGGTCCAGACTGTTATTCCATAAATTCTAAGCCTAACATTCTGAAATTCAAATCACTTAGATACTTTTACACCAGACGAATTATTCCATTTACTCTCTAACCCACTATCCTTCTATAACTTCCAAACTTTTACACTAGAAACGAATCATTCCAATTATTCTAAATATAATTATTTTAATAATTTCTGTGCTTCAAGTTCTACAAACTTACTTTTCTTCCTTATTTTCTAATGGTCCGGACAGATATTCCATAAATGCTAAGCCTAATATTCTGAAATTCAAATCACTTAGATACTTTTACACCAGACGAATTATTCCATTTACTCTCTAACCCACTATCCTTCTATAACTTCCAAACTTTTTTCACTAGAAACGAATCATTCCAATTTTTCTAAATATAATTTTTTTAAAATTTCGTGCTTCAAGTTCTACAAACTTACTTTTCTTTTCCCTTTTTTTCTAATGGTGACAGATATTCCATAAATGCTGCCCAATATTCTGAAATTCAAATCACTTAGATACTTTAACACCAGACTTGAATTATTCCATTTACTCTCTAACCCACTATCCTTCTAAAATCCACAGACATCATTTGCTTCCTTGTTTCCAAAGATCCCCGACAAAGCACAGAATATCTATTCATTATCTCCTAATCTACCTCCCAACTGCAAGACGAACATCGTTTATTGCCATCCATTCTTTGTGCCCCACATCAGAACGTAATCATATGGATTCATCTAAAGATCGGACGTATGCTTATGTAATACGTGACTGCCTTTGTCGCAGCATTCTGCTCAATACCTCGAATGACAGACATAATGTCAAGACTATCAATCATTGCGGACTTATCTTCAATCTTTGCTTTTCCCAGCGGGATAGAAAGGCTGTGTGCGTGTGATTAAGGTCTTCTGGTCCTTTTCGGTAAATAGATGGGGTAAAAAGAATTTGCTTGTGTAGCCAGTAGGATTATTATTTACAAAGCAAGAGTGATTATTGCGATGGGTGACTTCTTAATTTTGAATTGAAAAGAGATATTGGATATGGTTATTGTGGTATTTGTAGGTTTATGATACAATTTCCGAAGTTAAATGCGTGACTAAAGTTGATACTGAGTGATTGAATTATATTAGTGTTAGAATGAGGGTTAGGAAAAGATAAATTTAAAGGGTAGGATGAACACATAAAAAATAGAGTTAAATTAATTAAGTAATTATTAATTTAAATATATCGTTTGGAAATATATTATTTAAGAATAATAAAAGATTTTTCTTGTGAATGGTTTTTAGAATAGGAGTTTACACTCAGTGTCATTTCGTAAATAACATTTTTTATAATAAGCAATGGGCTAAATTAATGATTGTTACAAGATCAATAAAATCAAGCGTTCTCCATTGAATTAAAATATGCTATAGACATGTACTTGTTGTTTCACTTTGTAAAACTTAGGTTTAATTTCTAATTTGATAATTCGGTAAATATATTCAATTATTAAGATTCTTCAAAATATGTTTTCAAAATTAAATAAAAATATCTTACAGTATTCGTGTACTTTTAAAGTAAGTGCATTTTGTTTACAGCTGTGTATTATTGCTGTTGATAAATATGTACTTTTTAAAAGAAAGTTTCTGTAAAAAGCAAAAGTTGGTAACAGCAGAGCGAATGAGCTGATTGGTTGGAAACACGTATTGCATTTATCACATGACTAGAATTATCCAGAAAAAGTGATTGCAGTTATAATGTGACAGTGACGTAGCATGAATTTATCCCATTTAAACCAAAGCTTAGACACATGAAGTTATTTAGCAATTGCAGTTAAAATATAATTATGTTGAAGATGTATGAAAACTATTAGATTAAAAAAAAATGTGTAAAAATTAAATTATTTAAAAATAATAACTAATTATTCTTCTACTACAGATTATTTCTCAATTTAAATGAAATCATCTTATGCTTTTATTTTTATATAATACAAGTTACCAAAAAACTTCTTCGATAAAATTGACAAATCTCAGAATTCTTTTATCTCAGGTATTGAAAAATTTACCCCTAGTTTAAATTTTAGTAGACTTAGGGGGGTATCCTAAACGATCTCTTCGTTAAGTTAACAACCTTTTATTGAAATTCTTTATTTTTATCTTTTTACTTCTAATTCAGTGCCTCTTGAACTCGCAAAGCAAAAATTCTACTGCACTGTAACTCCACCTTCGGGACAACTTCGTTTTGACCAATCAGAAAGCTCATTCTCGTTTTAAACTAACTTCAACGAATTTTTCCAAACTGTTAACTCAGATTTCTCAGCTGCATCCAGATTGGCTAAGATAAAACCAACAATTTTCTATTCAGTAATTTACAGCATTTTTAGAATTTTTGACTGTTTTTAATTTAATTTTCAGTAATTATAAAGTTAGTTCATTTTCTTATTTTAAATAATTTTAAATTTTATAGGCATTTCACTTTTATTATTAAGTAACTTATTTTACCAATGAGCAAGTGTCAATAATATCTGAGTCATTCAAAAAGTATAGATTGAAGGTTAGTGTCCAATAGGGCTATATACTCCATAAAGCTATCAAAGACTTATTATTATATAAATTCATAATAATAAAATAATTGCAAGAAGTATTTACAACCATAATTATTTATAAATTTAACCTTTCATAATTTTTAATTATGAAAAGAAGATTGATTTTTCAAAAGAATAAATTCGATTTTAAAGGAGGTGAATGAATTTTGATAAGTTTAAAATCGAATTTTAACTTAAAATGATGAATTTGAGTGTTGGTAAGCTGGTTATAATTTATTTTTACTTTCCCCCCAATATTTACAGAAGCGAAATCTTGTTACGAATACAGTACAGTTGAACCTGTTTTTGTGCGGTAAATAGGGACCACATAAAAAAAAATCGCACAAAAAATATTTAACAATTTCATAAATTGTTACATATAACAAACTAATTCGTGGAAATACACAAAAACTTTTTTATGCGGTGGATAGGGACCACATAAAAAAAGTCGCCTTTATAAAATATGCCAATTATTTACGAAATTTATGCAAGAGTACTTCCATAACTAAATAAATAACTAACTATTACACATGGAAACATTTTATAATTTTTCATTGTATATACGGATAAGTCTTTAAAATGCACATACATAATTCATTGCTACTCATCGTATTTCTAAGTCCTGTAATGAATAAGTTCAAAATTGCTTTCGTCACTTGAAGGTATAATTTCAATTGATTTATTTTTTGGCAACATTAAGTAAGAGATAAGTTTTTGTGACGAAGGATGGGTGGTCAGTTGCTTGTAAATGTCACGATAACCAGCTGTACATGATTGAAGCTCTTTTTGGAATTTTATACTGCTTTCTTAACGTATCTATTTTAAGAAAATGCTTTTCCAATTTGCTGTAAAGCTAGATGCTTGCATATTTTTATCCGCTCTCAAAGAATCTGGCTTCTTGTCTGTCTTCATAATTTATCAAATTATTGATAATGTCACTGTCATTGTGAAAGTTTCGTCTTCAATCAAGCGCGCGCTGCTGGAGCGTTGAGAGAAAGCAACTGAATGCTCATTGTCGGGAGACTACTTATAACAAATGAACAGAGCGTCTTGAAGTGTCTACATTTCAATGGCGTAATGTACACCCCGCATCACGGGAGGGAGTAGGACTCAAGGGACCCAAGGCCTGATTTACGCTAAATACGTATTTACCCAATTTAAAAAATATTAAAGGCGAAACCTGACTTTCGGGGGGAGGGGGTCCTAACATTCTCCGTTACACCACTGGTAAATAGATAGAAAACATTACAGTATAGCCAAAGCCATTGAGTCCTGTCATGGGGGGGCAGGACTCTAGAGCCAAGACTTGACTGACGCTAAATACGTATGTACCCAATTTATAAAATATTAAAGGCGAAACCTGACTTTCAGGGGTCCTAACATTCTCCGTTACTCTACTAGTAAATAGATAGAAAACATTACATTGGTGCCAAAGCCATTGAAATTCATACACCGCATAAAAAAATATCGCATATAAGAAATCGCATAAAACAGACCGCACAAAAACAGGTTCGACTGTATTCTCACAATTGTTCGAATACTTTTTAAAACATACAAATAATTATCGAGGAAAAAAACTATAATGCTTTTTTTTACGAAATTTTGAAAGTGAAAAAAAAACTAACAGCCTTTTAAGTAACTTCCAAGATAAGTGTGTACTTGCCCTATTATATTGCATTGAAAAAGTACCCTAAGACAAATATTTTGCCTTTCAGAATTAGTTGCATCTTATTAAAGTGCAGGATAGAAAAAAATTCTAATAACGAGACAATACAAAGGAAGATTTTTTGTGAAAACCTCCTTATTAAATTAATGCTTAAAAATCTTACAAAGAAATTACTGCACTTAAACCATGAATGGGCCTTTATTGCAGCAAAATCAAAAAGTCCAATTATTCTATCTTATCCCTGCATTATGCAATGTAATATCTAGTCCGAATTCAATCAATTCTAGTCCTAATTGAAAATCCAGCATAACCTCTGGTATTATGAATGAGATGAGTGAATGGATATGTGTGTATGAACAAGAGAAAGGGAAAACGGTTCGCTTAAATATGGATAGTTTCGCTGAACGAAAAATAAAAATGAATATTCTTTCAGTCGGATGGAAAACAACAAACTGGAAGAATAGAACAAGATATTCATTTATCATTTATTGAATCTAATTCTGGAAGAAAAACAAAAGAAATTCTAATGGAAAGCAAAACAATGAATAGGCTTAAAGAGTTGTGTTCGAATTTCTTATGCAATTAGATTAACTTATTATTTTTTCCTGAAAACTATTCCCTAATGTTAATTAAAAGAATTGTTGAAATGTTTTAAGTAAATGTCTTTTAAAAATGGTAGACTAATAAATTTACAGTTTGAAAAATAAAGAATTACTGAAAAGTATAATTATTTTAAAAGAAAATGCATGAGTCACAGTAAAACGATTATTACATGTAATTTCGAATATTTAAAATTTTGTTTCGTTTTTAAGGAAAAAAAACCCACTGTTTATATAGTATATGCTTTCAAAGTTTAATTATTTTGTTGGAACACTCAATTCACGCCGGTCACGTGATAAAGATATAAACGTGTTCCACATTGAATTCGAAACATGCACTAAAATATTTGTACTTGTTCTTCTATTTGTAAAACTTAGAGATAAAATTTTAAATTTCATAATAGGGTAAAAATATGTTCAGAGATGTTATAAAAAAAATTTCCCCAAAAAATTTAAAATTATAAAAAAAAAATTATTTATAGATGAACTTTTAAATAAAGTGCATTTTGTATATCTATGTGCTTTATTATTCTTATCATCAAACATGTAATTTTTAAGAGTAACGTTTCCACAAAGAGCAAAAGTTGGCAACAACGAAGTGCATGAACTGATTTGCTGGAAACACATGATTGCATTTATCGAGTGACTATGACGTCACATGAGTTTTTGAAGTGATTGGCTTGAAACACGAGGTTATTATTCTTCGATTATGACATAGGATGATTTAAGCTCATTGTTCCTTTCGCCAATTAATAGCTGCACAAGCCGAGTTTGACTTAAGAAAGTTAGTTTAATAAATACGCAGAAATATGAAATAAAGAAACAATAAAAGTATGGAAGATATATATTGGAAAATAATTATTATCAGTTTCGTAATTTTTATATTTATGTATTTATATTTTGCTATTTTGTATTTTATGTTACCTAACTGTATTTATTTTTGGAATGTTTTTTATGATTGCAAATATTATTTTATTGCTAAATTTTAAAATTACAATTATTAATATTTAAACTAATAGTTGTTAATCTAGAAACAATTTCTTTGTAAATATTTGCTTTGCCAGAAGGGCAACAGTTCAAATATTACAATCAATTAACTTGCAAGGCTTTTACTGAAGCGGGAGTTAAGTCTAACAAATAAAAAAAATGATTTACTAATTTGTATGGAATTTTACTATCCTTAAACGAGAGATACGGGACCCTCAAATTTTATATATATTTTCCGTTGTTTTATTTAATATTTTGAATGTAATAAATCATCAAAATTATCCAAAAATAAACAATTGAGATAGTATAAAAATCAATTAAATTGAACTCTAATAACATAATTTAAATAATTGAGTTTTTTGAGAGTTAGAAATAAATGTTATACTCTCCATATAATTTCTGATTTTAGTTATTATTTGTATTTCACAATATTTTTTTTCTGTATATTGTATTGTTATTTCCACTAATGCGTTTTTTCACATACTTATTTTTACTCAACAAAGATTTAATGTTTGATAAACATAAGTTATATAAGCTATTTTAGGACTAAAACGTGAAGGAAGAAATTAAAAAAGAATATTAATAGTTGAAGAAAAACACGTTAAAACTTTATAGGAATAAAAAACATCCTATTCTTTTGCTTTGCTAAGCTGATTATTTAATTAAATTTTTTTTGTCTGTGAAATCATGCTTCAAAAACAAACCAATTATTTGTGAATATTTAATTAATGCATTTGTAAACTCGATTTTCAAACGCGAAAAAAAAGCAGGCCGTGTATTTACATACAAGATTGAATATTAAAAAATAATTTTATTTCCTTAGATTACTTCATCTTTTGCTTCAATTCAGATAAAGATTACGATATAAAAATACTTCGAGCTAAATGAATGCTTAATCAATATATTGGTGACTGTAACTTAGAAAATTAGAATAAAAAAATACTAATTTCACTCAGAATTGAACAATAATAAATTTTTACAATAAACCGTCTCGTCTTTTTTTTAAACATTCTTTTATTTTCATCTCATTCATCAAACACAATTTTTTATTCAATATCAGCGAAAAATTATCGATGCAAACAAAGGCCAGTTTTAATTTTTCCCAATTTTATGACTGAATAAAAAAAAGTTTTTTAGCCCCAAATAAAAAATAAATAAATTTTTATTAAAAAACCCCCAGAAATTAATACGATAAAAAAAGATATGAAATTCGACTGAAAGGATTTATTCTTCAAAAAAAAAGGGAAAACAAATTTGGGGAAAAAAATTGGGAATTAAAAAAAAAAAAAAAGAAGAGAATTCCTTTTATCTTCAAAAATTTTAGTTATAAAATATCTCAAAAAATAGAAAAAAAATTTTTTAAAAAAAAAAAAGTTTTTCCCCTGAAGGTGATGAATAATTACACAATTAAGTAAAATGCAGAAGAGTAAATGGGAAATACTTCAAAAAAACAAAAACATTGGAAAAAAAAGAAAAAAGGCGCTAAAACTTTTTTTAAAAGCACTTGATTCGCCTTTTTTTTCATAAACTGCATCCCTTTAAAAAGCTGGTGATATGAGCTTTATCTTTTTTTAAATTTTTATCAACTTTAAATTGGGTTCCAAAGTTAATTAATTTATAAGGGGGAGAAAATTTGAATAATGAAGAACGAACGTTACAAACAGGCAATTGAGGACAAAAAAAGGTTCCAGGGTTTTTTTGGGTTTTTTTAAAAATTTTTTTCCGTATTTTTTTAACCTCTTTAAAACCATTTATTAAAAAAAAAAGCCCTTTTTTTTTATCTTTTTTATATCGGTTTTTTATTTTTTTTCTGTTTATTATGCACTTGAAAAGATATGGTTTAAATGTAATGTTTTTTTTTAAATATCCTTTTTAAAATATCGCTTAAATAATCTACTAAAAAAGTGAAAACTTATTCTAAGTGTATTTTAAACTACAAAATTTTTGGTGAATAAAACTGTTATGGAAGATAAGTTGAATTATGAATTTGTTTTAATGAGCTGTTAAATCTAGATTTTTAATTTGTTTTAAGGTATTCTTATGGGGTGATTAGTGCAATTACATAACAGCTAAAAATTAAAAAATTAAAAGGGGAATGAAGAAATCATCAAATTTAAAAGCACTAGTTTGTGATTAATCAATGCCCGTGATTCTCCTAAAGAAGTAAAACTAGATTAAATCAGTTCTTTCAGTTATAAAAAAATTTATGTAAATACTGTATTTAAGGGAAAAAATAAAAAGGACTTGAAATAGAAGTATAATAGTTTTGATTTAAAAAAATTTTTATGGGTTGTTTTTCACGTCTAAATTTTTTGAGTTCCTTTTCTTTCAATAGTTATCAAAAAAAAAAAAAAAAAAAGTTTTGTTTTCCCCCCCTCTCCTTTTATTATTACTATGGGTTTAAAATACACCCCATATCTTATTTTTTTGCGGGAAACCGTCCTTGTGGGGAAAATTTAGTTTTTTCATACAAAAATTCATTTCCCAAAGGGGTGAACTTGGGAAAAAAAAAGATTTTGCCAACACAGAAGATAAATTTCCAGAGTTACTATAAATAGGTGTCTTTTTAAAAACCTTTGATGGCAAATGTGGGGAAAAAACGATATCGCCTATAATCTTTTTTAAAAAGGGTCTCGAATCGATCTTTTTTAGAAATTATTGTGAAGTAAAAAAAGGGAAATTTTTAAACAAAGGTCGGTGGATTTCAGAAAGAAGTTGGGTTGTGTGTGTTTTTGACTGCGATAAGACAAAAAGAGAGAGAAACGTTATTGTGTTTTTACAAGGGGGAACTGTTCTAGAAGGGGAACCCTGGAACGTTGTAAAAAAACTGTTTATAACGGTGCTTTTTTCACTATTATAAATAATTTTGTTATAATATTTCCTTTTTTAAAATTTAACCCGTGTATGTAACCAGCTATTATCTGTCAACACCCCACTTTTTAAAATTTGGGAAAAATCAAATTTTTTTAAAAAATTTCATTACAAAAATTTTTAAACCCATATGTATTTGGTAAAAGTAACATTCTAGCTTTTTTTTTCGCTTTTTATGTCTCTAGTTTCTCCAACCATCATTCCCGTATGTTTAAAAATAACTACATTTTAATTTGATTCCCCTTTCCGTTGACTGTTGGGTTCCAAAATTGTAAATTAAAATTTTTTTGGTAATTTTTTTTAAATTTGAATTTAATAATACAAATTGGAAAAAAAAAAGTAGTTAAGTAATACATTTCCCACAATAAATTTATAATTAATCTTATAGATTTAGTTTTTATCAAAAAAGTTTTTAAAAAATAAGTTTGTGGGGGGAAACATATAAGGAATCGTTCACTTTTAAAAAAAAATTTAATTGTAGTGATTGAAACATGGGGGTTTTAAAACCTGAATAATATTTCTTTATATATAAATATTTTGTCATATCTAGAATAGTTTTGTGCGCTTACAAAAACATTTTAAAAACATTTTTATGTGAATCTTTACTTAACGTATGTAAGTATTCTTATTCACTTTCCTTACGTCTTATTTTTTTATATTAATATCATGTTTCCATCAACATGTTCTTTTATCCTTTAGGCCAGTAAAAAACTTTTGGAAAATCTTCCACTAAAATATGTTTTTTTTCATCACTCCGTTCATTTCAAAGCTCTAAGCACTTATTACATCACAAAACTTCAAAACCTTTTCCCGCCATGAAAAGCTTTATAATAATTTCGAACTTTACCAAGCCGGCTGCAAAATTCGCGTTTCGGACAATCATTGTGCTGACATAAAACAAAGCCGACAGTTCGCAAACCAACCCATACATTCCCAAATTTAAACTTTTCTCTGAAACACCAAAGGGTGGGCGACAGCTGCATATTAAACAGAGGACCATGATGAATTGTTTGAGCTGCATTGACTATTCCACACACCAGACGAAAACTTCACAATGGAATATTTATTTGTCTATAACATGTTATGATGCCTTTAAAAATCCTCCCACTACTCTTAGAATTCAGCTTAGGACCATTTTTCTTCATTCGGGGGTGGAAGGAGGTGAATAAGAAGGGGATGGGGGAAACAACACCATTAGACGCCTTTTTTGGTTGCACAGAAAAGAATGACTGGCAAAGTGCGGGTAAATCTTTTATCTTCTGGAAATTTGAACATCGTGGTTTGTGTTTTGTGCTTTTTACATAATTGTATCAATTTGAGTAAAAGGAGTAGTGTTTAGGTTTGTTGCTGCTGTTTTAATGTATTAAAATGAGTTTTTCAAAGGAAAGCTAATTGATGGTGTATTCGTAGTGGATTTATCAAAGTGGGAATGATATGGATTGCTTTTGTAGAAAATTAGTTGTTTTGAAATGGCATCAGTACTTTGTGATTTTTTGTTTTTGTTTTTGCTTTTAATTGTGTTTTAAAACATTTTAGCCTCCCATTTTGTAATTCGGAAGTAAACATGTTGTAGAAATCCACGTTATTGCTTATTAGATGAAATTATATGGTTTAAAATGTAAAAGTGTTCTTAATAAAACTAAACGACAGAAGTTTAAAAAGCTGAATCCAGGAAAAAAAATAATAGAAACATAAAAAAAAAAAAATTAAATTATTCCATTTATTAAAATTAGACTAACTTTCTGATGTTCTTTAATGTTTTGATATTCTCCAATATATGTATTATTAAATAATCTAATTTAAATATCTGATATATCGTCAGCCTAATTATCAGACTGCGTAACTCTATCTGGGGTGCTAATTTGATATAGGAGTGCTACGCACCAAGTAGTAGTTTAAGTTCGCCAAGATGGGTGACAACATTAGAATATGGTTTCTTTGATATTTTTATCGTATGGTAATGTGGTTGACATGGGGATAACGAATAATTTTGGCACGATTAAGGAATCTTGCCAAACAGAGCTTGGCGCGTAGCACTTCTATATCAAATTTAGTTCCGTTGTGGAGTTACACATTTTGATAATTAGGCCGACGATATATATTATTTAAATCATGCTTATACTATACAGATAGTCATAGTCAAAGTGAGTAGAAGGCATTGAATTCGATAAAAAAATTATGCCTACACAAATGAAATATTTCATATTTTAAACATCACCCAAATACTCATTTAAGATTAAAGTTTCTCTCAGCCGTCCATTTATTTATCACCAAAACACTCATATAGCTATTTAAATGTAGTATGAAACACATGTACGTGAAAATTTTTAATATAATCAAACAACCCCTTTTTGATGGATTGGCTTTCTTTATTCTGGGAACGTATAAAAAATTTTGACAGCGAGAAGAAAAGTAATCCATTAATTCATCACGAGATCTCCTGAACTGTTAGACCTACAAACATGAAATTTGGCAGGCATATTTCTTTTGTTCAGTAGAGATGCACTAAAAACGGGGTTTTCTATAATTAAATCCCAAGAAGCAGAGGGAGGAGGGTTGCTATGGCGTTATAGATATAAAATTCGCATTTTTCAACTACAGACCTGAAATTTGGTAGGCATGTTTTTTTTGTTGAGTAAAGAACCTTTAAAAATGGGTTTTATGGAAATTGAATCCAGGGGGAGGGTTAATAAGTGCGTAAACGATAAATGCACTTCTTTTTTTTAGAAATTCTAGTCCTATCCTTTTTAAATCAAGAGGGGAGGACTATAAAAATGTTTCTCTGATTACAATCGAAAGCTTAATGTTAGGACTAAGATATCAATAACTTTAAAACGATATATAATCACACAACAGCATGACGCACCCTGGAGGAGGGTGATAACGATTAATATATATATATATATATGCATATGCAATAATTCCCTTTTAAATTTTATCT